>VZUI01007191.1:0-80907 GCA_013401135.1 Cettia cetti | reverse complement strand
GACACTTTCTAAGACCAGTGGAATTGAAGAGGTTGAACCTCAGTCTTCCAATGTGGTCTCTTCTCTAGAAATCTATATAAGCTGTAAGAAAAATTAAACTTCCTCTTTTCCCACTTTGACTCCGTGGTGATCACTGCATCTCCCTTGTGACAGCACTGTGTCACAGTGTGTCTTGCAAATACACATGCATTACCTATCTTTTTCGTATTTTCTATCAGTTTAGTGTATTAATTTCAGCTCCACTTATATACTCTACATTGCAGAGAAAGATACACAAATATAGCTCTGAAAAGAGAGATTATTCACTGGGATGGTCTAGCAACTTCCCAAAGTCATAGGAGGCAGAATTGGAAGGAATCTGTGGAGATTGCCATGTATACCTCTTTTGCCTAATATTCATAGGTCTCTCTTGGCAGCTCTATTTGTTAAGTTTGCTTTTTGATAGGGCTGTTGTAGTTAGCCTTGTTGCTAATTCAGACTGCTGACATTATTCAGTTGGTGGAGTGTTGCAGAATGTTTTTGTCATGTTGCAAAGAAGCGTGTATAACTGGAGGCATATTCTCCAAACTAGAACAAAAGTTAACAATCAGTATTACAATAGTCTTAAAGGTGAAAACAGGTTTCTATTTTATGTGATATCTGTATTCCTATGTAATTTAAAAATAAATATAATAAAATTATGGTGAAATGAATGTATGTACTATAAAAATGATTTATATATACTTAAGTAATTCCATAGAGAAAAAGCTGTAATTCACTTTATTCACTTATTTAATGAAGCAATAATTTTGAGATGTGATTAAAATTTTAATTTTTTCACTAAGTGGCTTACAAGTTGTCTGTATCATAAATATGATTTGGCTTTTAGCCATCTCAATTCTATACTTTGCGAGCATGTCATATCTCTTACTATTTAAATCTTAAACTTGCATTAATCTCTGGACAAGTAGAGCTTCTGCCTATGCTTACCTTCAGGATAAATCACAGGGTGTTCTGTGTGGATATCACTCCCTGGGGCTTTTGACTAGAAGATTTTTAGCCCTGACATTGCTGTTAGTTTAGGGGAAGTACAGAGCCACACAAGTTGCTGGTTTGGGGCTCAACTGTGGTAGGTAAGAAGTCTGTGACATGACCTAGAGTAACTTACTGTGGTTTTGAGGAGAGATTGAATTTATACTTTAGCACTGCCAGACTCAGAACATAATGAGTCTTTTATTTCCATTATTTGAACTGTTAAGAAGAGCATCTCTTTTTTTCTTGGCTGTCAGTATTGGAGGTTAGCCACATGAGAGTGGAAGGGTGTGCTAAAGGAAGCAGAAGCTAAAATACTAAGGAAGTCTTACAGAAAGAATTCTTAAGGGTAAGCTTGATTGAAACAGGTAAGTGTTACAAATTTACTTGAAGATGCAGTGGAAACGAAGTCATACATTTTTATAGCCCGAACCAGTCATTAGTATTTCAGTTAAAGTAAGGTCTTTGTGTTGACTCTTCATAAACTACTGTTGTGACAACTCTTAGGTACCTAACATAAAAGTAATGGCATCAAAAAAAGATAGGAATGTTCTTGAGGCTGTCTTTATGAGTGACTGATTGTAACTGGTATGTTGCAGTGGCACCTCTAACATTAAAAAAAAAAGAAAATATGATCCCATTATCAACTGTTTGTAATAAGGGAATAATCAATAAATTCATTCATACAAAAACTAAGACATGGTACATATTCAAGTAAAATCAAGACACTAATGTGTGTCTGTTTTCAGTAGTTTGATGCACCAGAAGCAATTTATGAAAAAATGCTCAAATAAAGAGATCATAAGATCTACTATTTCTAAAGCTCCATTGAACTAAGTCTGGGTGTGATGGGGTTAATTTTCTTCATAGCAACCCCTGTGGTGCTGTGTTTGGGATCAGTGACTCAAACAAGGTTGATAGCACACCAATGGACTGGCTATGGCTGAGCAGCACTTGCACAGCATCAGTCAAAGTTTTCTCTTTTCCCACTTTTCTCTCCAGTGACTAGACTGCAGGTAGGCATGGGATTGGGAGGGGACACAATTCAGGCAGCTGGCTCAGGTTGGCAAGAGGGCTATTCCATGCTCAGCAATGAAAACGGGAAGGAGATTTCAGGGGAGGTAGTAGCCATTGCTTAGACTAGCTTGGGCATGGGTCAACTTGTGGGAGATGGTGAGTGATTGCCTTTGCATCACCTGTTTTACTTTTTCTTTCTCTTTTTTTCACTTATTAAACTCTACCTTGACCCATGAGTTTCTTACCTTGGGGCTTTCTGTTCTCTCCGCTTTTCCTGCTGGGAGCGGGGGAAGGGAGGAGAGGCTGTGTGGTCCTTAGCTGCTGCCCAGGGTGAGCTCCCCACACCATAGAGCAGCACTTATCAGGGTGAGCTGCTCCAGTGGGCAATTCTGGAGTGCAAAGTAGGATACCAAGCACATGATTAATGGGGTGGGTTTCTGTTATGTGCATTTACAGGGAAGTCTTCATGTCAATTCAATAGATCAAAGAAGAGATAATTGATATTTATTGTTTTGAACTTCCTATCAAAATTAATTGTTGTTCAATTGCAATATTGTTTCTTTTAAACTTTGTAATAGTGCTTCTTTTTTCTTGTTAACTTCTATTGTTTACATGGTCTTGTCTGGCCATTTACCATATCCATCTAGAATAATAAAAGCACACATGAAAAATACACATACAGCCTAGATGGTGAGAAGAAAAAAGAGAAAACTCTACTGAAATGAAAACAAGCAGAGGGATGAAAAATGAATTCTTGTAAATAATGATGACTGATTGTATTCTGCACTGCTTCAGATTTCTTAGATAAAAATGTAATCTAGAACACTGAGGGCTCCATAATATTAACATTATTGTTCCCTTATAGCCGTTCATTGTTTACTTCATGAAATAATAGGGTTCTGCAAAGCCATATCCTATATGAGACTATTGTATACAGCTCCTCTGAGGGTCTGTGCTAGCACTTCTGGGTACATACTGTAATTTTGGTGTCATCTCTGTAGTAAAGTAATTTAAGAGCAAAATCTCCTAAAATAGCTCATTTAAGCTTAGTGTTTGTGGAAAGCAGAGTGCTTTTACAGTAGCTCTGTCAGGACACTACTTATTTTTATTCCAGAATGCTTTTCAAACACTTTTGAAACACATTTGTACCTATTACTTAACGGCATAGGCTAAATCATCATACTTCAATACAGTCATTCCAAATTGCATTTGATAGATACCAGGGAGAAATAATTTGTATCTGATGTCTGTCAAAGGGGTTGAAAAACTCTGTGTTTTGGTTTTTTTCTTCTTATTGTCCTTTCTTATTTGGTTTGGTGGTTTTTTGTTTGGTTAGTTTTGGTTTTCTCTTTTGATTTTCTCTTTTTTTTTTTTTTTTTTTTTTTTGTTATTGTTGCAGATTTTATGGTTTTTTGCTGTTTTTGGGGTTTTTTTTTTTATGTTAATAGGAATGAGTAAGATTAAGTCATCAGGGCAAGGGGCAAAACCCATTAAAGTCAATATCTTCCCATTCATTTCAATAACTATGTCAATGCCAGTGAAACGGTTCCTCTCAGGATGGGCTTGAGGAAATACTGACAAGTTGTTGGTGGGAGGGAGGACTGAGAGCGAAGTACCACGGAGGTAGCTAGGTCAGACATTTCAGAAGTGGAAATTGATAGAAGGGGAGCAGCAGTGCTTGAAGGCAAATGCTACTATACACACAAGATGGCATATATTATTTTGAGTGATGTTCAGTGCCTCAGTTTAATAGGGTGAATAACAAAGGCAGAAAGTTAGGATTTAAAATCAGAGTGCTGTGGGTTTCACGAAGAAACTAACCTTTGCTATGTCACAGTAGCAAAAAGTGATTTTTCTGTGTCTCAGGACTGGAATAATGACTTTACTAGGGGATGCAATATATAAAACTGTAATATGTGATTTATAAGCGTGTTCTTGTTTGAAACAAATAAATAGAGCTAACAGACTTTACAGCAGTTGCTCATCTAGGTTTACTGCAAATATTAAATGTTGTACTATACTGAGAAGAAAATACATGAGTCTGAAAATATTTAGTGTTTTGCAGATTCCTTGAGTAAGTAATATAAACTGATAATCTGTTGCTGTGAATAATAGACAAATAAATCCAGATTTGAAAATGTTTCCTTGAATGCCTGTAGGAAAAATCTGTCTCATTCAAGAACAGAAAGATTTTTGTGTGTGGGTTTGATTACTAAAACATTAATGACAGTGAAGATGAAAACTGTCACTTACCTGAGTTTGAGGAAACTCTTGTGATAACTGGCAACATCATGAAAACAACATCTGTTACGTTGTGAAATAAACTGAAGAATCCCTCAAATAACCTTACTATGGAATTTTCCCTGCTTCTTATGTAGACTTGGAGAGACAAAATACTTTTTCTTTTCATTATTGGCCAAATGTTGACTTTTAATCAGCAGTGGCTTTTTAATACTATTTTTTCAACAAAAAAAAGGTAATTATGTTATAATAATTTTTCTGAATTTTTGTACTAGTCACTTTTGAAGTTTCAACTGTATTTGTCTTTGATTATGTGTTTAATTGTAAAAAATAGAGAACAAAATTTTGTGAAATTGCCATAGCTTTTATATGCTAAAGCCACATGTATGTGGCTAAAAAATAATGTTTTTTTGTGTCACAAAGCTATTCAAATTTTTATATGAAAATTTTGTAGAAGGTAACTAAATAAGAAAACCCCCCCCCCCCCCCCCATATAATTTGTTACAGAAGCTGCTGGTTATTATTTTGCAGAATTGTATACAATATGACTGAAAGTCTTTCTTAACGAGAAATTATATTGATCTAGGCCAGAAAACAAATTGAAAATCAACTTTACTGGAAGTTAATTCTAAGGAAACAAAAGGAGATGCTAAGACAAGTTATATTTTATGCCATCTTATTTTTAATTTTCAAAAATTAGTTTCACTCACACAGAGGAAAAAATACTGTAGAAACTAATGTCTTGAATTTTCTTTTGACTTAGGAAAAACTGACCAAGAGACTACTGTGGCAGGAGATAAAGACATAAACCAGCCTTCCAGTAATCAAAGTATACAAGCAGAGATACAAGAGCTGTCCACCTGGGGAAATCGCACTGATGGTGACCTCATCAGAAGTAAGTATTTCCAGAACAAATTGCTGCCATTGGGGCTTGCTTTCACAGTGTAAGGGATACTGCCTGTTGACTCTGTTAAATGTGTGTCAAATGCAATTGTGTTGCAACTGTACTGTACATCTACTGAATTTATTTCCTAGATTGACTCCTGTCAGCATGCATAAGCAACAAGTATGAAGAGAGGTGTGATTTGTGTGGTGCAGTATGGAATAGACCTCGGTAGCATCTAAGCTTTTAAGGCCTTAGTGTTACGTTCTCCTCTTATTGTTAATAGTACAATAGTTAGTACAGCATGTATGCAGCTGTGCTAGGTGTCAGCACCCTCAATTTCCCAGGTTATACATATATATTAAGCAGCAGAGTAAACTATGCTGGGTGCAGTTGCTTCCAGATGCACTAAGTATTGCTCAAGTGTAAGCTTTTAAGACTTTTGAGTCCTAGTATAGTTATTTTCAGAGCTAGAAAAATGCTGTAAGGTAAGGTTTTAGACCTATGCTGTGGAACTATGGAGTTTTTAAATTAGTTTTGACAGGTCCACATTCCTAGTGTATGTCCTGAATGCTTTATTACATAAAAAGGTACGCAAGATTATTCCAATTTTCCTGTCTTGGACTGAAGATCATATGCTGTCCATTGCACTCTCTTAAGGCAAAAATATTTCTGTCAAATGTCAGAGGTAGTGCTCTGTAATGCTCTAAAATTCTGTGAATGCTTGAACATTAGTTGCTCAAGGGAGGGGCATCATGAGGAACAGCTCTCTATTTATTGGGTGTATTCAGAAAGAAAATGAGCTAAATGCAGAGTGATACTCCAGTTCTCTCGAGGTCATCTGATCACACATTTCAGGGTTAGTCTCCCTTTACAATGTACACTATGCTGTTGACAGTGGGGTACAATTATATTTCTGAACCTCTGTTGTCAAAACTGCTGATTTTTTGCTGCAGTTATCTGTTTCTTTTTAGGTTGTTTTTTGTTTGTTCTGTTATTTTGCTTAGTTGTTTTTTAGTCTTGTCTATACATTTATCTTCTCCGGAACTTTGTGTTAGCATTTGAAATTCTTTTCAAATCTTAGTTAATTTTTTTTTTTTTTAAATAATTAATCCCAGTAAATACCTAGATCTCTAATGTCTTGAATAGTTACCTAGATCCTTTACAGGAAACTTGAATTTAACGTGTCAGATATTTATCTGACAATTTAAAAGAATTCTTCAAGGGCTACAGATGGGAGAATTATCCTGCACAGCTTAAGAATTTACTTAGTCCCAAAAGAGTGTTGTTTAAAACCTTAATGTCCCTGGAAAAGCAATTGCTTTGTGTTTTTGTTCAGGATATGGAAAGGTGTGTATGGCATCTTATGCTTTTGGAATAACCTCCTTCTGATTCCCTCTTCCTAGAAGTTTCCTTATTCCCAAACGCATGAGAAAGCAGATTTATTTCATAGCAGTTAGCAGCATGCCTAAACTATGGAGGAAAAGACCAAGGACTGTAGGGGGATTCTGTGCATCCTCCAATCTGTTCACCACCAAGACATACAGCAGTGGCTGCACTGCTGAGTGTGACAAAATGATACATTTTTTTTTCAACAAGGAGTAGAAATTTCCACCAGAATAGTGGAAACCCCTGGCAATGTGACTTGATGATTATATGTAGCTATATCTCTGTGATGGAAGGGTGAATTGTTGCTGAATTGAAAAAAAAAATAAGAAAGAAAAAGAAAAAAAAGGAGCAGGGAAAAGGGGAAAGATAGGATAAAATGTAGAGGCAAAAGGTACTGTTCCAGTGTGCAGGACTGTCCTCATCCTGGAGTCAGGAGTAGCTTTACCTCAGACTTTGTGAAAAGCAAGTTTAGCTGAAAGCTGTAATTTTCCAAAACACTCAGTCTTAATACGTGTGTAGTAGAGGCTTTATTATGAGTCATATTTGATTAGATGCTATGATGCAAACTTCTCCTTTCTTCAGATAATCTCTTCTAGATGGAAAAAACAAAAATGATGAATTCAAAGCAGGGGTTTTTTTGGGGTTTTTTTTTTGAGCGGGGGGCTTATGAGAAGCTTTTTCTTGTTTTAAAAACTGAGGAACAGTTCTTGACTCAGTTATATATTTTGTAGTTTGCAGAAGTTTTACAACTCAATGTACCAAGTAGCCAAGTTTGAAAACCATAACAGGTGCAGCAAACATAAGCTTTCTTTTCGCAAAGATTACTTAGGTATTTCATGTAAAAAATAAGTATTATAGCTCAGAATGGTCTTGATGCAACCCACCAAACTGAAGTTCACAGACTGTTGCATATTGTAAGAAGTTTGAGGTTAGAAATAAGCTGTGTTTTGATTATTACAGTATATTTTAAAACTCTTTCTAAAAACTGTTTTAGACAGCGCATACTTCACAACTGTTCAGCACAATCCTAATGATTCAGTTTCTTTTTTTTCCCATACAGATTGTTTTCCATCCCCACAGTTGATACATTCTCCATTTGTCTTAGCATTAGTTCTTACTTTATAAATGTTTCCAGCATTTAGCTTCCAAGCTTTTCCTTGTTTGCAGCTGTTTTATCCTGCTGTTATATGGAATTAGATTAATCAGTCAGTTTTACTGGCACACTAACAACAGAGTCCAGTGTTGGAGCCCCTGTAATGACTTCATTATGTATGATTTCTCATTTGCACTTGTGAACTCAGTTTACCAGGCAACATCAATAAACTAAAACACTGCCCCCATTTTCCACAGTAAGATGTTTTACTTTCACCTGCTTTGCCCTTTCAGTCCTTTTTTCAAGCTCCCTTTTTTAACTTCCAGAGCTTTTTTCCAGATTAGCCTTTTCTCCACCTCCTTTAGAGCATCCCTTCTCCCCATTAATGAAAATGTTCATAATATCCTGGGTAAATGGTTAATCTTATGGGAAGCGTCAACCAAGGATTTTATTGTTTTTGGAGAGTGTTTGAGAATCAAAAGATTACTGTGTCCTGACATATAAACAATGAAGGACTATATAAAAAGGAAGCAGTTGTGTTATTACCTTTCTGTACTAATTGTTAATACACTTGCATGACTGTTACTGGAAGACTGTTCAGTTGGAGAAGGGTCAGGGGAGAACCACAAATATCTCAGGAATGACTGGAGTAGTTGAAAACATGCCATGTTGTAGAAAACCTCCTGGAATTCAATCTGTTTGGTGTTAAGAAAGGGAATAAAGAGGGGCTTTGCCTAGTCCCTAAGAAGCATGCCACAACAAACAGAAATTTAGTAAGACTGGTCTTCAACTATAGCAAGACAAAGGGAGAACTAAATAGAATGTCAGGAAGTTCAGTTAGACTAGGAATAAGGTGTACATTTTTAACAGAGTATTTTAGAACAGGAAAAACTGCCAGATCCTTGTTGTTTTTATGTGTGTTAATTTGGCTTTAGTCATCACAAGGTGACAACTGCTATTCATATCCTTCAGTTTTAGAACGTGAGCAAAGGAGAGTCTTTCCATAGTGGTTCCCCCAGTTGGGGAGACATGTTTTCCACTACAGTTATTCTTCAAGAAAATGTTGTGATCTATTCCCTTCCCTTCACAGATGCATACATATTTTTTATTTTATTTCTTTAACTATAGAGATTCTGCTTTTCAAAAGAGCTTTAGAATAATTCCATCTGCTGTCTTTTTTGGCAGTGCATTTTAAATATCTGCAAGCACCTTCTGCTTATTTTCATTGTATGGTCTGGTGGCCCATAGTGGAGTGGTTCTGCTTCTGTTATCACTCACTGTTGGCAAGTGAGGAGGAGTGCACGTTAAACGTGCAGCAAGGTAACCTGTGGCTATAGGAATGAAGCCATAACAGTTTTTGCTGCTCTGTGTTACCACAATGCTCTGCTTTGTTCTCTGGAAGAGGTATGGGATTTTTTTTTTTCCCTCTTAGAGAAAGAAAAAAATTGTAAAGATGGATTTTAGAATATTTAGTCAGGATTTTTGCAGAGGGCATTAGGTTATCTTCAGTGTGTGTTGCTATGCAGGGAAGGGAATGTTTAGGAGGGAATAAAATGTCAGTCTTGAGCACTATTTGCTTGTGAGGATTTAATCTCCTTTCTAGTTCTCAAGCAGAACCTTAGCTATGTGATATTTAAGAAAACAAAAAACATCTACCATAGATTCAAATTGTCATGAATAATTGATTAATAATAATCCAATTCTGAAGATTAAATACCTAAAATATGCCCATGTTTTACAGATAGAAAGGTCATTGCTATCCATCATTTTCTAGCTTCAATTGTCTCTTTCTCCTCTGTGGAACACCCTCCTTATAAGAGTAGTTCTTCAGAGAAAGAGATGCTTCTTTCAGCTCTGTGGGGATCAAACAATTTTACATGGTCTTGTGGACATTATTTTATTTACTATATTCTTCTGGAATAAAAACCTAGATATTTTTTATCTTTTTGTTTTCTATATTTTATGTTGACCTTTTCACTTAACATGATTATTTATTTAATTTTAAGGTTTGGAGTTTCTTTTCCTGGCTAAGTGCATGATATCTGTAGTTTTTGTTATGCTGTTTGTGTTTGGGTTTGTTTGTTGGTTTTTTTCCCAACAAGAAGTAGATATTCTGCTGTTAAAAGTCTTTGTTTTGTTTGATATTAATCCAGATATCTTTTCTTAGCTGTTCTGTGATGCACAGTCATCTTACAATTACTGTGATTTCAGATGTTCCTGTTTATTCTGTCTATAAAATAGTGCAAAGTGCTTGAGTTAACTTAAATGGTTCTTTTCAAAGCTAGAAGGTAAGATAAATACAGTCTTCTTGCAGCATAACAGTGTGTGTCTACAGAAATTGTGCAAAATAGATTAATGGAAATTATTCAAAATATATTACTGAGTTTGAAAGGTGTATTCTATTAGTTAAAGAAGTGATTTATGTACAATGTTCCAAATAGACCCAGGTATAAAAATCTGTTAACCTACGAATGAACAAAACTTAATCAGTTCAATATTTATACAGCAGCACAGTATTTGATATTTAGAACCTTCTTAAAAAAAGATTAATCTTTGACAAATCTGCCTAGTAGATGTAATAGAGGAGTACAGGTTCTCCCTGAGAACTCCTTTCCCAGATTGTTTCTAATCCTCTCCCCAGCAGAGAACTAACCCGTGTTGCTTCTGTTTCTCCCCTGATGTGGCAGCTCCCTTACTACAGCTGCTCCAAAAGTCTTCGAAAAACTTCTCAGGCCTATTGAGGGGCCTGGTGAGTTGCACAATCAAAGCCTTTCCCTTTGATTTTCATTTTGCCTTCTCCTGGGTAAAGAAAGATTTTCACAGACAGCTGTACCATTATAGTTACAGTCTTCAGAGTCTGACTGGGTCTTTGGTCACTGGAGAAAAGGAGGCTCAGGGGAGACTTTCTCACTCTCTACAACTGCCTGAAAGGAGGTTGTGTCCAGGTGGGGGTTGGTCTCTTCTCCCAGGATAAGAGAACACAGTCTCAAGCTCCTCCAGGGGAAGTCTAGGTTGGTCATCAGGAAGAATTTCTTCACAGAAAGGATGACAAGATGTTTGAATGGACTGTCCTGGGAGGTAGTGCTGTTACCATCCCTGGAGATATTTAAGGAAAGACTGGACATGGCACTTGGTCCCATGATCTAGTTGACATGGTGGTGTTCTGTCATAAATTGGGCTCAATGATCTCAGAAGTCTTCCAACATAATTGATCCTGTGGGATTCTGTTTTTACAGAAGTCATTGTGAAGTGACGCAAGTGTTGCTGAAGTTAGTAGTCCTGAGCTGCTGTAAGGTGCATAGTTATGTATATCCTCTTCCCTTCAACTCCATGTTGAATGCTGTAAGGAAATACAGCTAATGAGGGACTGAGATAGATGAGGAGTTGGTATAATATGTTGTCACTCCACGTCAAGAAATAAACTTCTTGCTGTTATTGATCCATTTACAGAACAGTAGTCAAACTTCAGTGAGAACTTTAAACTGTTCCAGATGGCCATAAGATAGATGTATGTATTCTGCATATCACTAATAGCCAGAATTACTTGGAGCCTTTTAGTTTCTGTTTTATTTTACTTCTGACTCTCAAAATGTTATCTGAATTTATGGTCTGAGGCTGAGGAAATTTGGATGGCAGTAATCATCAGAAGCAGACAAAATATTTTCCTGTGTTGTATTGGTATCATCTCAGAATTGATCATGCTATTACGTCTATATGGGAAAGAATAGTATTATTCTTTTTCTGATTAGTTCCTCATATAGGGGAAAAAATAGAGTATGCTTGTAGTAGTTCCCTAAAGAGGAAGAATAATAAAATTCTTGACTGCATTCTATGTGAAATATTATACTACCAAACCAATGCGTCAGTGTGGTTTTAGTCTTCTGTTTTCAGAAGAACTGAAAGTATTTAGTTAGCCATATTTAGCAAAGAAAACAGTAAATTACAAAGTGTAAGAAAATGTCATTATGTAAGACATACTTTTAGGAACCTGTGTGCTGGCAAAAATGTAATGAACATAAACCATGGCAAAAGATCTTTTTTTCTCATTTTAGGTTTAATTTGATATTTGCTCTTGTGGGTGTTAAAAGCATGAAGTAGGTTTATACAACTCAAAAGTAATATTGTATATTGGGTTTACATCAAAATAATTAATTCTTCAAAATTTAAGAGTCAAAATAGTTTTAAATATTTTTGATTTTTTTATTTGCTGATTTAAAAAAGTGAAAGAGGAGGAGGGAGTCATGCTTAGCTAAGTATTCATAGTTAAGCATTTTCTTCTTTATATACTATACATAGAGGAAAGAGAGGTCTGAATACTGCTTACTTCCTATGCATTCTGATAATACGATATCTGTGCAAAAGAACCCACAAGTACCTTTCCCTGAAGGTATTTTTATAAAAGAAAAGGAAAAAACAGGAGCTTGTGACCTATTGGTGTCTTGTTGTGGTGTGGTTTTCTGTTTTCTTTTAAAAAATTCTTCATAATCCAAACCCAGAGGAGCATTTTGAAAAACATTAAAATGTCAAACAGCTGTGGTCACTCAGGCTATTTCTAATATCAATTTATTAAAATAATTTTACTGATGAAGTAGGCCTTCAGATATATTGAGGCTTGATTTAAGAGAATGATTAAATATTTGCTGCCTGAGCCTTAACTCTTTTTGAATGAACTGTAGTGTGTGTTGTGTGAGGAACATTTTTTTTTGTGTGGAGACTGCTCTTGAAGATTGCGATTATGAAATGCAAACTGATACATCCTAACACAAGAACTTTTCAGATTCTGAGTTTGTCTGGACCCATGACGTCCAGAGGCTTAAATGTTACTTCTAAACTTTCTTCTCTCAAATTCTATGCAGTATCTCAATTATCAAGTTTTCTCTTTGAACTATAAATATTATGACACTTGTTGGGAGAAAATTTAGCAATGCTAATGTTAATTACAACAGAACTTCAGCTAAAAGACTATTTCCTGTTGCTAAGGTTCCTCAAGTTTAAGTGAGTTTTATTGATTTATAACTCAGACTTAAGGTTGGATAATGTTTGCATAAAATGTTAAGAAGTTTGCTTTTAACACAAGTCAAGTAGAGCAAACTGTTAGGCAAACCTATGGCCTATGAGTCAGATTTGACCTTCGGGGCAAGTTTTTTGCTACTGAGAGACAGCATAAGCTATTTGCCCGTTCTTTGGCAGATCAGGGGCAAGCCTGTCTTCAGATATGGGTAACTCTGAAGTACATCTTCAAAAATAAAACCTCTTAGCCAGTTAGAAGGCATCTACCTTTCCCAATCTCCTTTCTTCAATAGGACAGGTGCATATTTGGACTGTATTTCATAAGTTGCAAGTTGAAATAAAATTCACATTTTGACAGAAAAGCAATGAAAGACTATACTGACTGGAATTGCCTATAAGAGCAGTGTCAAACCAGAATGAAACATCTTTTAGGTCTGTACAATTCAGGAATACAGGAGATCAGTGAACAATACTCTTTTTGTTTAAATTTCGAAATGAAAGAAACTAAGTTTGGTGATAAGATTTGGGATTAACCTGCCTGGAAAAAGTTGTCTGAGGGATCTATCTCAGTTTTTCACAGAGGTGATGCAGAAAAATGTTTGAATGGTCAGGTGAGATACAGAGCTAGCTTTGGATAGTGTACATGTGGTTTTCTTATAGGTGGTTTTGTTAAGTTACATCTTCTCATTTAGTATTTCCCAGCTCACTTTGTAACTATGACTTTGGGAAGTATTTCCCTACTAAAATATATATTATTTTTCCTGTGTGATGACTTTTTAGTGATGAGTCGCTATCATATTTACAATGTAAAATCAGTATTGGTAAATATTTTTATGCAGTAGTAGACCATTCAGTGGGACTGTGCCCTAATCCTGCTATGGAGTAACTGACAGTGTACATTATGGCAGCTGAAGCAGCTGTAAAGATCCCCATGCTTCGTGAGAGTCTTCTGTACAGCCCTTCTGTAAGCTGTTCTGTGCTGGATCAAATCCTGGAAACTTGCAACTAGTGTGAGTTTTGTATTTACAACAAATAAGACTGTTTAACTTTGGAAATATCGAAGGGGAAAAAAAAAAAACCTCACAAAACTTTTTAAAGGAGGAATTCTATTCAAAGGTATCTGGTTTTTATCCATTCCTCTTCTTGTTCCACTCATTTGACTGTTACTTGATATACTTCTCTGTCCACTTGATTTTCTGGTTCCCATTTGTAGCATAGTGTTATGCCTGAGGAATCTTTTTCTTACAATTTAGTTGACAGACTCAATTTTAAGTAAATCACTGTTTGGTTTTGACTGTTTGTGTTATTACTGAATATCTGCCACTCTAGCATTTTCAGAAGAACAGCAAGATCCCATTTTCTGTGCTATGCTCCCTCCTTGAACAAGAGCTTTTGTTCGTTATCAAGTCAGCATCCACACCAGGGATTCTGCTGTGATAGTTGGAATAGGGCAAGAAGTTCAGGTCTCATTATTAATATTTTGTTGAATTTTTTTTTGAAGCAGATCCTTATGGAAAAGGAGAGAAGACTTGTTTGATAGCACGGGGGAGGTTTTGATAGAATAATACACTTCACTTTCAAAACTTGGAGATAGAAGTGCATTTCATGATGGCTGTAATGGAATGGCACTTCAAAGTATTGATTTAAAAAAAACTCTTCAGAATATAAGGTAATTTTGTAAGAAAGTAAAGGGTGTGTATCAGTGATATGGTGGAATCAAAGTTGGAAGAATGCTGAAGGATTGTTCCCATTTTTATAAATTATTCTGTATCCTCCTTCCCATATTTGCCTTATAAAGTAAAAGGATAAAGACTGACCTGTCCCTATAATAATTCTGATGCCAAGCCATTTTTCTCTTTTCTGTTTGCATATTTTTCTCTAGTGTTCCTTTTCCCTATTTTTCTTGTTTGTTTGTTTGCTTGCTTGATCAGTCCTTTGCTTCCCCACTAATTTCTTGACTACAATGACAAACCTGTAAGTAATGAGAGTAAAGTTGTGCTTAGAGGCTGACTGGAAGTATTTTAAAGTGCTTCAGTACAAAAGCCTGTTTCAGCATCTGTGTGTTAACATCAACATTTAAGCTGTTTTTCAAGCAGCAATGAACCTTCTTGTTAGCATGAGTAATCTGACTATTGGAGAGCTCACAGTGAATTAAACATTTTGTAAAGATACCATTCAATTCAGGCAATACCCCCAGCTGTTAAATTTTACAATGCACTATGAAACTCGGCTTCTAGAGCCATGTGATTATGTGAGATTTAAATTTTCATAAAACAAAAAAAAAATTTACCCTGATCTTAGTTTGCAGCTACTGACAAAAGCAGAAGGTTAAAGACTGAAAATTGGGAAAGCCAATAAAAAGGATGTATTTAAAAATAAGATATTGGTTATTTTTGAGTAGTTTGGAATCTCTGTATTGCACTGGACAGAAACAGAATTTTGGCTAAATTATCATAATGCTAATTAAATAAAAGGTAGTAGAGAAATATTCCATTGTGAATTGTTACTTCTAGGAGCCTCAGAAAACGTTATGGCATTGTAAAATGGAGCCAATTATACTGGAGGAACATGAAAGAAAAGGCTGTTGGAATTAGTTCCAAATGGTAGAGTGGATATGGTAGTATTAAAGGCAGTGTAGCTCTGTCCCCGTAGCAGTTGTTTGAGTGGTTTCCTGAGTGTTTTTGTTTGGGGCCAAGAAATGCAAGAAGTGAGGCTACGATGTTTTCTGGGCAGGGAATAGCTGCGCAGCACAGGGCATGGAGGCAGCACTTGGCTCACCCATCACAGCCTGCTCAGGTGCTGCTGTTGCTGCTGGTGCTGAGAATGCTTTCGTGTGGCTGAAGGCTTACGTAAGCACCAAGGGAAGGTTGGTTGTGTTTGATGTAGGTGCTGTCTACCTATGCTTTACGTTGGATCTTCGTGGGTAAAAGAGGCTTGCTGTCTCAGGCTTTTTAAAGCTCTTAAACTGTAAAAGGACAAAAAAAAGTAGCTAAATTCTAATGCTTTCACTTAAAATGCTGTTCCTTTTCTTAAAATCCTTCAGCTTCTTGTAAAAACTTGTAACAAAATGTTTTTAAAATGTATAAATGGACATTTTTCAGTATTGTGAATAATACTGACACAGCACAAATTTCGTTGCTGTATCTGCTCTCCATTTAAAAAAGTAATTGCGATTAGTGTGCAAAAGGATTTTTTTTCTGTGAATATAGAGAAGTATGTCTTCAAAAAAAAATACAAACCAAAAGGTTTTAAAAACAGCAAACTGTGTTGCAAGAAGCACTGATCCCAAGCATGGAGCTAATTCAAATTTAAATGCTATTTAAAATATTTTTAAACAAAAGATGAACCAAATAAACTTCAGTGGGTCAAATTGCAGAGTTTTGTAAGTTGCAAGAACTATTTTTAATAGAGAATGAAAATAATTCCATAGGTAATAATGAATGCTCTTAAACGTGCTGGAATGAGAATAATCCCTTTCTGCATGTTAGAGATAAAAACTAGTATTTTATTGTTAATATCTTTTGGGTGCAACAATTTCATAGGGAATTATATCTTGTTTCATGAACAGAGTGGAGAATCAGAATTTTAGCTCAGTTATGGAATGAAAGAAAAATGTTTTACAGGTAATTTTATAGCATTAAAACAATTTATCTATTTCTTCAGCTAATCTGATGCTTTCCCATAGATTTAATGCATTTGTTTCTCTGAATTTTTGTGCTTGTCACTGTTGGTCCCTGATGTGACACTGTATTTTTCTAAGAACACAGATTTGTAACTGTGTGGCTCAGATATGAGAGTTGTCTTGTGTATTGTTTGAGCAGCTTTTGCTTTGCTTCCTTTCAGGAAACCAAGTGCATCATTTTTACAGGAAGTTTGGTCTTCACCAGGCATGGTCAGCAGTCTGACTTTTATTCTGCTCTAAGGGATGGACCTGTGAGCAACTGGCAAAAGCTCATTTAGCTTTTCTTTTTATTGCTATATTGAATTAATGTAGTCGAGGTCATTATGAAAACTTGGCCAGGATGTGTGGGTTTTTCCAGCCAAGTCAGAAAGAGGTCTTGCTAGATCATTTTGGTAGAATGTGATAAATAAGCAGTTAAGTAAAAAATATCCTTAGTATTGCCAACAATGATTGCGTGTTCAGTGCATTCACTTTTGAATTTAACACACAAAGCTCTCTGTTGAAAAAGGGTTATATTCAGAAAGACTCCATTGCCTTTTCCCTTAGCATATGAAACAACTGTTTTTGAGTAAAAGTTAAACTGCCTGTGGGGTGGGGTGGGGAAGGGAAAAAACAGCAAGCTCTGATGCAGAGGTTCAGCCTTTTTAGTCCATGGTTGCTTGTGGCTTTGAATCTAGGGGGGAAAAAAAAAAAAAAAAAAGAGAATTTAGGTTTTTCAAGGACTCTGATAAGAACACTTTTCAACGTATATTCTCAAGAGTCTTACTTGTACAGCTTGCACAAAAATATTTTGGGTTAGATGGTGCCTTATCACTTCAAGGTACACCAAAGAGTTAGTTTAAAGGTGGAAAAAACTCTTTTTTCTGGGTCATCCTGGTGCCAAGCTGGTGCATTAGTGGCATACATCAGCCCATGAGACAGCACTGGGGACAGTAGCTCTGCCTGGACTTCCTGTGTGTGATTCAAAATCCTTTGGTGACCTGGGGTCCCTGGAGTGCTTTGGAATGGGGAAGCCCCACTCATCCAACCTATGGGCATAGAAGGCAGGTGGATTGGTAAGGGGTATTCTGTCACCATCTGTTATATCTTGCTTGCCATAAGGGAATTCTTGCAGCTGAAGAGCATCCATAAATGAGACTAAATCTTCTCAGAGTGTTGTCTGTACAGATAGATGCTGCTTCTCTTTCTCCTTACACTTGGCTTTTTCAGGATCAGGAAATAGATGGACGTTTGCTGCTCCCTCTACCATGTTTCCACGTGGGTTTTCTCCTACTGACAATCTCTCTGCAGTTATGAAAAGATGGATCATGAAGAGTTATTGTTGTGGACCTCAAGTCCTCACCCTGCTTTCTGACACAAAATTTCCATTTTCCATTATGCTGCTATTGCTAAATGTGGCTGATTTTTTTGGCCCAGGCTCCAGGATCCTCTCTGACCTCGAGCAGAAGGGGTGCTTCAGCACCTGATCGCTGTATAAATATGAAGTGTTTATCTTTGTTATATTTCACTGCTTATCAACTAATGATTTATCATTTAATTATTTTTCTACTTGTAAGATCTGTAGCAAATACTTCAGATCTACTGGGATTTTACTTGTGATTTCTTTTTTTTCTTCTTCTTCTTCCATTCTCTTTTCTGCCCTAACAGAAGTGAAGTGGCTCAGCTCACTATGTATTTTTTCTCTTTGTCTCCTTCCCCTCCAGTGCTGTCTTCTTCTGGGTGGTTCCTATCTGCTCTTTTTTCTTTTGATGTTTTTGCCCAGCTATTGTTTTAATAATGTAAAATCCCAAGTTTTAGCCTGTTATTTGTAGTTACTGTCCATTTGCTTCCCCTGTTACATTTTTCTTGCAGCTGTGCTTTTTTTTTTTTCTTTTTTTTGGTTTTCTGGTACTTTGTTATCAGCCAATGCCAAACTTAGCATCAGCTGTAGGTTGCAAGAAAGAATAGCAGAGAAAAAATAAGTACAACAATGGAATCAAAAGCTTAGTAATCTATTTATACATTACTATATTTGTACTCGTGTTCTGTGTTTTCCTGCCACCTTTTTATATAATCATCTTTTTATTGCTGTTATAATTTTTTCACTCCTGTTTTTGATTTCTGCAGTTAGTTAGTATTGTTATTAGTAGTATTGGGTATTAAAGTTATAGAGATTACAAAAGATCGTGCACTGAGAACAGGTGATCACACTTGAGGTGGAACACTTTCTTGAATCTTCCAAAATGTTATCACTTACATGAATTGAGGACTAGAAATCAAGGGAGCAGTGAACATTAAGGGAATTTCTCATTCCAAGCATTTCCTTTCAAGTTCTTTTTAAAACCAAGTACAGCCAGTTTATATGCATTTTTTTTCCTCTGAGTTTAGCTGACCACTGTAATGTTGACATCTGGACATGTGGTATATATGGTCAGTGGAAAAGAAACCTGAACTCAGAATATCTTCTCACTCAGAGGTGAATGCTGAATGGGCTTGGCTGAGAAGCTGTTGCCTCATCATCCCACATTCCTATGGTGAAACAGAGTCTGGGGTTTTGAGGAAGGGAGCAGGAGGTGCTGGAGGCAAGAGGACCTGTTTGTGCACTTGCTTAGGCTATGGCTGTTAATGACATTGAGGTTATCTCTCCTGTCTGGTGCATCCTGCTGTGCTGCTTATGAGGCAATACCCAGCAAGCCATATCCTGTTGTTTGTAGCTTCTCTTTGATGTTTTTCACTTTATTTGGGAACAAGTAACACAATGGTGAGGGGCAGCAAAACTGTTTCAAATATCTGAGACTTAATGCATCAGGCTCCATGGGACACCAGTGTGTCTTTATGCAGTGGTATTGCTATATGTTGTAGCAAGTATGAATTGCATAACTGCTGTAATGTCACACCAACAGCTTGGATTACTTTTAGTGCTTGATACACTTTCTTTTAAAATTGGATCTCCAGAAGCAAGGCTTTCTGTTCCTCAGTCAGATGGATTGTATTGCACTCCTAGTGTCCTTTATCATTTCAGGGCCTGTCTTCACATTTAGGAAATTGCTGATTATTTGTCTTGAAGAAATAGCAAAAAGCTAATTCTCTGATGCTTAATGCATTGGTAGAAAACACAGGGCAAAATAACTTCTCACCTTAAATAAGAAAAAAAAATCTTAAATAAAAAAAACCAAAAAGCAACCCACAGACTAGCTGCAACAACAACCAACCAAACAACAAACTAGCTGCAGTAGTAACTAATGAATCTAATAAACTCCCCAAATATGCCCTAGGAGTACTGGGATGGTGATCACGAGAAAACTGGCTATTCCACCTATCTGTGCAACTGTTACCACTGCAGTACACAGCTGGAATGCTGTGAAAAATAAAAGCAAATTCATTACAATTCTTTTCCAATCCTAGCAGAATGCATGAGAAGAAAAATGGATACAGAAATGTTGCAAGTAGAAAGTTTGCAGTAAAATTTCCTCCTTTTGAATGCAACATTATGTAGGGATTATTCCTCAGGTGTATGGATGTCTGTTTCCTATAATGCCCTGGTTTGTGTTTGGCTCTTGGTATTTTGTGGTGAGTCCCTGTTGTGTGCTCTCAAGAAGTGACAAACTATGCTACAGTAAGAACTATATTCAAATTTTATGTAGGTGTAGTTTTACAATCACTGCATTACGTGAATTATCTTTATTTTTAATGATATTGCAATCTACCAAGAATTACCAGATTATCTGCAGTTTATCATAGCTGACAATATTGGCAGTCTCAGAAAAAACATCGCTAATGATGGCAAGATGTGTGTTTGATAAAGAAGAATAATTTACTGACAATCTATTGTTAATTAGAAGCTGAAGGGCATTTTGATTCTGAGATAATTTTTGCAAGATAGGTAACTAAAAATGTTAGGGGATTTACTCAGTTTAGCAAAGATTTAAAATTTGCTGTTGCAGTCATTAAAGAAAATTGGTGGACATTTTTTCATTTTGCAAAATCACATCAGGAAGTACGTAGGAGAAATTCACTCCATATTTTCAGTTGGAATGCTTATCAACTTTGTAAACCCTGGCTCCCAGCCCTTTTCATGCTTGCCTGTGGTAACTGCATCTTTCTGGGTATGTCAAAGACGTCTTTATACAATTCCTGCAACCCTTCAAACAGTGTGTAAAGTCCTGCAGTGCTTGTGAAGGAAGGCACTGCAGGTGTCTTTGCACAGGTGTGAGTACTTTGGGCACTGTCTTGTGCACTTGTGTTGCTTCTCAACCCATAAACACACATGCACAAGCTTGCCATTCTTGTCCACCCTTCACCAAGTGAAAGCTGACAGAATAAAATGTCTTTTCCCTTTGTCCCCTGCCAGCCTTGTTTCTGTTATACCATGTGTTCCCTGGATGTGCTCTCAGACGTATCTAACAAAGTGTTCTCAGTGTGGGTCCTGTAAAACTCGTACCAGCAATTTTACTACAGTATTTTCATTACAAAGACATCCTGTTTCATAATAATATATTGTATTCATTTTGAAGATGTCCTCATGTCTTACAAGCAGGAATTCTAAAAAGTGGTTGATGCTGTTAGTTGTTACTTTGTTTTCTTTGTAAAGTCAGCATGGTATAAAAAATTCAGTGTAAAAAAATGATTTTAAAAGATAGATGGTGCTTGATGGTACCTTGTTATTTAGTTAATGTATGCCTTCTGTGATATGGTAGCTGCAGTATATGCTATTTATGTCCCAGAAAATATTCAAAAATAATTGCTGACAAAAGCCAC
Source organism: Cettia cetti (assembly GCA_013401135.1). Taxonomy (NCBI): domain Eukaryota; kingdom Metazoa; phylum Chordata; class Aves; order Passeriformes; family Sylviidae; genus Cettia; species Cettia cetti. The sequence continues at coordinate 59,844 of VZUI01007191.1, read as the reverse complement.
TTCACAGGTTGACTCAGAGGTACATCTTGTAATCTGGATGTTAATATTCTGGATAGCTAGACAGAGAAAACTATTGATGTAGTTTGAAGATCATATTAGAGACTAGTCAGGATTTAGTCAGAAAATGGGGATAGAGAAGGATTGAGTTCTCTCAGTTTCACTAAAATTTTGTGCTTTTTGAGTGTATAACACATACAGCATATAATGTTTTTGAAAAGTTAAGATTTTTTTGCTAGTCAGTGGGAAATGTTACCTTTTATATCTAAAAAAATTGTTTTCTCCAGAAGTAATTTAGAATCACCTTAATTTTACTCTAGAATTCAGGCAGCCCCTGGTTCTACTGTGCAATTCTTGACTTAACTGTGCTTTATTTTTCCCCTTACGCTTAAATCAGTGTTACGAAGAAGCACTGATGAAAACCAGAGGCCTGATTCTCACCTTCCTTACGTATGGTCTGTTCCATGTGATCCATGCAGAGGGAGTAGGAGCAGTGTGTACTGAGATCAAACAGTTCTTCCATCTCAAATCAATGTGTACATCTTGACTTTCAGTGTTAGTGAAGCTGATAAGGATCTCTGTATTTCCAAAGAACTCATCTTCTTATTGTAGTTGCAACTGTTTTGGGAAGAGAGAAGTGTTATGAATACTGTCAAGTGAAACAATAGATTGTATTTTCTCAACATTTGAAAATATCATTACAGTTTTTACAACCAGGAGTGGTGCATTTTATTCTTCCCACCTCCACCTGCAAAAATACCATTACTGTGGCCTGATTTGTCATCGTAAACTATGGTGTCACTACATAAAGAAAAAAATTGTTCTTACCTCTCTGGGTGTGTAGCAAGATAACCCAGGCTGTGAACTGGAAAAGTATTTTTTCCATCACTTTCATTGGCCAGAACAGCAAACTCCACGGGTGTCTGTACCAGCTGCCTTGGAATTGCTTTTGATGTGATTAGGCTACTAATTAACTGTCTCAATTCTTCTCTCCCTCCTGATGTTTTCTTTTGATTCACTTTGACTCAGAGGAGTCTGCATTCAGTGTGTGTTTGTTTTTGTGTTTTGTCTAAAATCCCTAATGATAGCTTAGACTGTTCTCTTTTGGTTGAGAGTTTCCCTCTGTTGATGTACATTTTTCTGTTAAATGCATGCATAAGAATTTTTCTTTTAACAACAGCTGGGACTTTGCATGGTGTAAAAACAGTGTGCATCCAGGGTGCATATATGTGTGCATATTCATTTAAAGTATGCTGTGGGTTTTACAGTCTGAAAGAGAATGTGCATAGTTACTTCAAAGCCATCAAAACCCATAATAAATGTTTGCTACTTGAATTCACCAGATAGTAACCTTACAATTAAATTATTGTGTAAAGTCAGTTAAATAACAGCAGAAGTTACTGTACTAAGGCCCACTTTGCAAGGAAACCAACGACAAGGAAGTGTTAAACATGCTAATAGATTATATGCTATAGCAATATATTGCCTTTTTATTGCTTTTCCACAGGCAGCAGATTCATGTGCAGTTATTACTACCTATATTATCTGTTAGTTTTCTATCAAAAAGATTCAGTCTATTGAATCATTAATCTAATATTTATCATTCTTATTGAAAATCCACTAGTGTTAGCACTGTATAAAATATTGACTTAAATGTACTGGTTTTGCTAAAGATTAAAAACATATTAACCTGAAAAGCATGGTATTTCTTAGGACATTTTGAAACTACTCATTGTAGATGTTTGAAATGACAATTTGTCTGAGGAATTATTTTTTTCTTAAATCTTTAACATATAGTAAGTGACCAGTACCATGCTGATTTGATGATGCTGAATGTTCATCCAACACTCATTTGAAATTTTGATGTGTATTGCATTAGTTAGTGAATATCAAGAATAACATTTTTGCTCATACATAGAGTGTAAAATGGGATCTTTTGTAGCAGCACACGGCCTGTTTAGAATGATATAACAGGCGCTGAATGTTCACATATCAAACAAAATGCCATCTTTCTGTAGAAAAGAGGTGTCAAAAAGTTTCTTTGTACCTTTAACGCATGTGATTATGTAGTACAAAATGCAGAGTTTGTAAAATTTCTTGAATATACAGGCAAAAAATGAATAATTCAAAACAACTCATAAGTTCTACATTCTATTGTATCTTTTATAACACAGGCAGAAGATAGCATTGTGTTCCCAGTAGAGCTGAATTTGCACAAGTTACACCTCGGAAAATGCCAGATGGTCTATGGTCTACTTTTGAGAGCTGTCACATATGTAAAGATTTGAAAAAAGAAAGACAGCTGAATGAGAGCAGTGGATCATTAAAGAGAGAGTGAGAGTCCCTGGGTATCACTGTGTTTTAAGAAGCATTGTGTCGTTCTCCATATTACACCTTTTTTTTTTTTTCTTTTTTTTTTTTTTTTTTTTTTTTAAGATATACACAACCTTTAAAAAATAAGGTAAAAATATTTCTGTTCTAAACTGAGTGGTTGTGGTTTAATCTTGGAACTGTCAATTGCTTTTGTTCTTTATGCTGGAATGCGGTCATATGGTTCCTAATTGGTTTCAAGTGTGTTTTAACCATAAGATTCAAGTCTCCCTAGTGCAAAATTATCAATAAAGTTAAAATAAATTTAAATTGAGATAACTAATCCATTTGGGGTTTTATTCCATTTTGATTTGACCTGTGTATCACACGTGAATACTGTAAAGCCAGTCAGCTAAAAAGTTGTATGTTAATGCTTAAAGACTCAAGTAAAAAAGTACTTTGGGAACAGGATTACTTAATAAAAAAATTAAAATTAAAAAACCATAGAAAAGTCCCTGAACCCTTAGTGAAAATAATAATAAAAGAAAAAAAGCTGTAACTGTTCAGATTTCCAAGACTTTCCATTTACTCACAGTTTGACAGAAACACACCTAATTTTGAAGATTGAATTTTGGATATTTTGTCAAGTTACTGTATTGTAGTAAAGCCCTCAAAATATGCAAACAATTTGTAAGCTGCCACCACCAATGTAACTGGCTTAGGTCATAGGTGTCAGTTTTATAAACTGACATCCAGACATAGAGAATTTTTAGAAAAGTCTATTGCTTGTGTTTATTGAGGAAGGTTAACTGCTCCCCAGAAATTCTAGTTCATTGGTGCGACTGCACTACTCCACACCAGGGAATCAGAGGCAATGCAGGGAGAGGAAACATTACATGAAACATGAAAAACACTATTCCTTAATTACAAAATCTGCATTTAAGGGGGATAATGAAGATAAAACTATTATAAGAGAATCTACATGAAGGGTTCCTGGCAGTATACTTTTAATAATACTTATTCAAATTGGAGAAGATTCCCTAAAAATTTGGGTTGGGACCTTTATGAGAGTTTAGAAATGTTAACCAAATAGCTAGTGATGCCTTAAGTTATAGCTTTCATATTTTCCAGATTCTGTACTGCATTAGTATATAACTCTGAACTTCATATAAAGTGTTAGCAAGTTCTCCTCACAGTTTAGTTAGACAAAACAATCCTTTTCCAGCCCGAAAACCAAGGACACCATTACAGCCCCAAGCCCAAAAAACATCAACATCAGTGAATTGAGGAGAGCAGCCTGGGAGGGTGGGACTTCATAACCTGAAACTGTATTGGACAGTAACTCCAATATGTAAATGGACTAAAACTTACAAAAGTGTGAAAACTCTTGACCAATTATCCATCTTGCATCCATCTTGTGTCCATCTTGCATGTAGCTATGGCCAGGCTCTTGTACTGCCCAAGGTGTATCCTTTGAAGGCCTTTTTAATAAATACCTACTTTATTCCTTTAACACTGTCTAGCCTCTGCTCCAGGTAGCCTTGCTTATGCTTCTGTTTGTAGGTTTTACGAACACTAATGCAAAACTGAAGGAGGAGCAGTTACAGCATTGTCAATAAAAAAGCCTTTGGGCAACAGTTCATCAGGTCTCAGAGAGTATGCTTCGTTTTGTTGGCTTGGAGGTTTCTGAGCAGATACTACTGGTAATGGAAGGGAATGATCTTTGATCTTTGTATTCCCTGTAACATCTCTGGGGAGTCTAAAACATGAATGGTTCCCCCAGCCCTCCCTTTCTTTCCTGCAAGAGAAAATTATCACTTTGGTCAAGTAGGTTCAAGCAGGGTTACTCTGACCTAGATAAATTTGGGCAGTCAAAGCTATCTTCTGAAAACAGTAGTGGCATTGACTAAAATAGCAAGAAAAGCATGAGCCAGTTCATATTTAAACCATTATTAAAAAAAATCCTTTGTTGCCTGTGAGTGTGACCAGAACATAAAGTTTAAGATTTGTGTGAAGTTTAATCTGGAAAAGTTTATGATAGTGGAGAAAGCAACCTGAGAAGGGTGTTAGTGTTCTGGATAGAAGGAAAGCATTGAGGGCTTGTTAGGCAAATTTAGAACGGGGTCCCTTTAGAGACCATGTTGGTCTGTTTATCCCAGTAGTATTTGCTGAAAAATTTGTTGACTAGTACCTGAAGTGATCAGTGGAGTTGTTTCTTTTAGAACAAGCTACCTATAATTACATGTATGTATTCTTACCTTGATATTGTGAAATCATCAGAGAATGGATATGAACCATCTGAAAAGAGAACTGCAGCACTGTTTTTCCTTACTGCTGGCACTTATTGGTATCTAATAGAATCTGGACTTTTTCTTTGACATAACATTTTTAAATAGGTGAAGATTGGACTGTCTGAAAACCTCTTTACGTTCAAGCATGATGCAGTAGTGTTTTGATTAGGAGAGGCGATTGGGCTGATGCCTTTTGATTGTGAAATCTTGTTGTGTTAACTGTGTTTACAGTTTAATTAGTTTTCCTCCACGAAACATCCTTTTTTTCCTAAATAAGAACCACTTTTTTTTTATTACAAACCCTTACATTAAGAAAATCATCCATCTTTTCTTCAGTTACAGACTGAAGAATACATAGGAAATCCCTTTTTCATGCTGTTACAAATATTCTCCATTTTGATACAGTTGCTCAACACAGAATGGCCAAGTTTCATGCTTACTCATTAGAATGAGTTTATCACATGTACTCTTGGAAATTTAGCCAGGTCACTGCAGATTCTTGCCTTGACAGGGTGGTTTTTTTTTTTTTCCTTTGACAAATTTAGTGTTTCCATTAAATCTCTAACTGGCCCATTACAGCTCTTTCTAAAATTGTGATTCTTTGTTGAAGAATATGGAGGGGGGGACTCTGACTTGCCACAGCTCTGTGGTGTTTGAGTGCATGTTCCTTCTGGTTACCTCTTCCACAAAACTGTATTTTGATTGGTTTTGTGCCTCTCAGTAATCCATGATCTTTATGAATTGAAGCTCAAACTTGTTAGTTACATGGATATTCCTGTTCTTCTCTAATATACTGGTTGGTGATGGCTGAGTGTCAGGGGACCTCTACCCTATCACTCAGGTTATTTTCTGAAGGCTGGCAGGTTGGCCAGCCTGCATCTTAGCCCATGTGGTCTGTATGTTTACTCCCACACTTCTTCTCTCATTTGAGTGTATTTCACACATTATTCATTTGATTCCCTCAATACAAGTTTATCTCAGTTTTGCTACATTCATTCCCAGCTTGACTTTTTCCATTTCTTCAAACGGCTTGCATTATTCCCTCTGTGTAGTTCATAGAGCCTTGCAAGCCTTTCCTTGCATTGCCAAATGGGGTATCTAGGCGTCATGCAGACGTGAGGCACTTTTTTGAATACCTAATAAATATTTTTAACCTGGAGATTTTTTTTTTTCTTTATTGTCTTGATGGGGGAATGTTAACTTGTTAGTATGTTTTTAGCTCAATAAGAGCAAGGAAAGTTGCATTCCCAGTCTAGCCTGAAGTGTTCAGTTATCAATTTACAATTTTAATTAACCCTTTCTTTCTTGTACTTTAAGCACAACCTCAACGTTTGCCTCAGCCAAATACTTCAGCACTGGAAAGGAGTGAGGAAGAAAGTGGCAAAATCCAAAATGGCCATGTGGGTCTGAGTAATGGAAGTGGGATTCACAACGGGGTCAAGCATATGCCTGCAGACAACAGAAAGCTTTCGTCTCCTGTTTCAGAAAAAATGCACAGAAAAATTCAGTCCACCTTGTCTGTCAACAGCAACAGCAGCAAGAAGAGTAAAATAAGCTCTGTGTTTTCTCAAAAGCCAGGTACTTCACCAGAAGGTAAGTTGATATTCTTATTAAAGAAACCTAACTGAATAAAGACCAACCAAACTTCAGTAAAAATTATACAATCAACTGAAAATAATTGAAGAGTGTGACTCATGCTCCAGAAGCAAATAGAAGTTATTAGGATAAAAGACAAGCTTCTTTCCCAAAGGAAAATATTAAGTATTTGAAGGAAAGGGAAGGAATGGGAGAATTCTTGCTTTCAAATGTTTGGTCAACATGATCTGATAATGTTTTAGTCTCTGTACTTAGTATCCTGAACTGATGGGAACTCCTGTCAACATTGTCACACATGCACCAGAAAAAAAAAAAAAAATTAAAGTACTACTAGTTCAAAGCACAGTAAATATTTAAATCCAGTAATGGCAGACTCCATAAGGGTAGACTTTGCTTTTGAAATGTTCTGTTAGCTGATATCCTGACTAGTTCTGAACACTAGATAATAAAACAATGACCTGTGCTTCAGTGTGCCATGTGCCTTATGCTATATTTGGGATTTAGATAATGTGCACAAAACAGCTTCATACTCCATCATAGCTTAAATAAGCAAAAATAAATAATTTCTTTTACATTTTAACTGTGTCTCTGTGCTCTCACTGCTTGCATTTACAATCATGATCCCAGAGTTTCTGAGCTTCTCAATCCACTGCCTTCCCATTGGCATTGATATACTCAATGCCTTTAACAAGGAGAGTGTAGAAACTCTACAAGTTTTATTGGTTTGAGGCTGGCATATTTTAACCAGCATATATACTGGTTAAAATAACACCTCTAGAGGGAGGGGGCAGACACATTCTTAGAGAAGTGGGAGATGGTAGTGTTCAGTGAAATGGGGAGGATTCTCAGCCTAGGTGAAAGGATGAGGGATCAGAAGGACAGCATGTAGCAGCCTCAATGAAGCCTACTGATGTCAGTGAGAGACTCCTTTTGGTTTCACCAACTTTAGTCAAACTTACTCAGTGAATCTGTGTAGTAATGTCATGAACAGCTTCAGTCAGACCTTTCCATGAGCTGGTCCCCCTTGCTATTGTTGATTTTCATGTTTAAGGGTCTACTGTTACTTTTCTGTTGCACTTTTAGTCCTCTAACATTTCTTTCCAAAATCACAGCTTCATAATTCCTGTATTCCCTTTTCTGTTATGTGAAATATCCTTATGAGGTTCTCCTTAGTGCACTTTAAAAAGACTATATCTTAAGAATCCTAGCTCTGTTCATGTGACTGAAACATAGTGCAGGCCTCTAAATTTTAAGAAATTCAACCTCTGGAAAAGAGCCCCAACAAACTGTTGTTTCAGTGCCTGCCCTGTTCATTTCCCTATACAATTAATTATGGCAAACATTTCCTTTTTTCTTCTAAAATTATCATGTCATAAAAACAGTTGCTGTGTTTTTTGAGTTTTTTTCTGTTTAATAACTGAATATAATTATGTCAAGTTACTGAGTTATTGAGGAGAAAATTAATGATATCTTCAGATTTAACTTTAAATTCTAATGTCCAATTTTAATATCCAACACAATTGTGTTCGTTGCCTGAAACTGCCATCATACAATATTTTGATATACAGTAGAAATGTTATTACCCTTAAAGGCATATCTGATTAGAATATAGATAATTAAATAGTGTTGTCACATTGTATAACTTGCATTCTTTCAAAGCACAGAAATACAGATTAATCCTATTGTCACACTCAATTTCACAAGTCACCTAATAGCTAAGGTTAAATGTAGTCAACACTGTACACCTGGCATTGTAACGTTCTCCTTTTGAGGGTGAGAACTTGGATATATGCTCTGAGTAGCTTGTCCCATTCTGCAAATGTCTGCAGCTCTGAGTTTTCTGTTACTCAATCCCAGCAAAGCACAGGTTTTATTGTGCAATGATTAAAGTATGTCTGGTGTATTGGAATATGCCCGTAAGGGAATATTTGTTTTTAAAAGTGATTTTCTGGTTTTGAAATTTATTTTGCTTTCCAGTTCTCTGACAGGCATGTTTTATATTTGTGTAAATACATTTGTGTAAATCTTCATGCACACATGTACAAGCCTTCTGACAGCTCCTTCAGCTTTCCAATAATGTACCCTATGGGGCTACATGACAGAACTATAAACTATAAGTAGTATTCTTATTAAGCTATTGCCTTTCAAGAAGTATCAATATATACTTTATCATCCAGATTTTTTAGAATATGCACAATCAGAAAGTCTGGCAACAGTCACTTACGTATCTAAATTACCACAAAGAAGAGCTCACTGTTTAAGGGAAAAATGATTTATTGATAGCTTAAAAATAATTGTGCTATTACAAAATTCATGTTAACCCATTATGACTACTTCTGGAAGACTGTATTACAAAAACCTGATATAATTAGCAGAGTTACTTGTTTAAAGTGCTGTAATTGCATTTGAATTAGGAATATATACATATACATATATATATGCATGCTTGATTAAATACATCTAATTTTATTAAGCAAGAAGAGTGTATTAATAAGTTCATTGGCTGAGGATTGCACATACATTCTTTCAAAATGGTATATACAATTTAATTTGAACCTAACTTCAGCATCTTCTTTGTATAATGAACATTTTTGGGCAAAGAGGCGTTTTTCTGGGCAGTTACCTCTTCTGATTTAATGACATTTCTGTAGAGGCTATTGACACAGCTTATAGGAAGACAGAAAAGATACAAAGCTATTGAAAATTATTTGTGGCATGGCTTAACTACTTGGCTTTGCTTTAACTTCTACCATGTTAACCTCATAAGCCACTGGTTACTGCTGGGTTTGAATTTACTTGAAGGCGTGTATTTGTATTCAGGCACATATATATCTATATATATGTGCCTGAGTACAAATGTAATAATATAACTTCTGGGCAGTTTTTTAAATGGTCTTATGCAGAAAGAGACAATCAATATTTATTTTGTACTGTGAATAACAAGTCACCTGAATTAACTCACCTGCTTAGTTTACTATAGCATCCAGAAAGTTTTAGTAGAAAGAAATACGGTAAATTTGTACACTTTCAGATATTTCAATTCACTTTAATTTTGTTATTCCTTGTGTAGTACCTTGGATTTTATAATCTAATTGCTAGCCTTGTTTGTTTTTTTAAACCTGAAAATACATACCCTATATTTTTACTTCATCTCTGTTGTCTTCCTCCTTAAGTGTTCTGGTCTGTTGTCAGTCAGGACTTAACTGGATTAAGTGAAGGAAAGTGGCCAGAGAAAAGGAAAAATTATGTCCTCAGAAGGAAGAGAGGTGAAAATTCTGGCTGCCAAGCTGAGTTTAAACTATAGGAAAGAGAAAATATTTTTTGTTTTTTTCTTATTCCCTCCCAAAAGCCTCATTCATCTTGACCCTTCTTAAAAGACAAGAAGTGAGTATTTCTGGAGCACCGCATGTGGCTGTAATGCAGTTTTTCCTGGTCTGGTACTTTGCTCTAGAATTCTGTATCTGTTGACAGAACAGAAAGCCTGGAAGGGCTTGAAGCAGGATAGAATCAAGAAACATGATGGGCTTGCCCCCCATCCTGCACAGGAACATATTCAGGCTCATGCTTATTTAAAATGTAGCATGCTGCTTCATATGCTGAAGATTTCAGTATATATACTAGAAAGCTAAATGAAATTCAGTATTACTCTACCCTGGGTAGCACGTCTTCCTGTGAAGGTTGGTACTGCTCCTGTTGGTCCCCAACACAAGCTATGAAACCTCCCACTCTGCCACCCCTCAAAAATTCACCCACTACAGTTAAGAACTCTTTTATTAATTGTTCCAGCTGAAAACTCCACTTGTGCTCTGGGTCACATCTTGTGAGCTTTTGGAGGTGAATTTGTGTAGGAAATGCAACAACCATTTTGGTAGCAGTAGTAAAAGAACTTTAAAAACTCCTTTTTAAAAATGAGTCTGTAGAATATATGGTCATGTCAACATTCCAGAATATGCTGGTTAGAAACACTTTCATATCCAGTGAGACTTAGGAGGGTGTTAGTGCACTCACCAGTTCTGCTTTTCCTCCACATCTATTATTAATCCATATTGTCCCTGAAGAAATCTTACTCAGCTCCATAACTTACACTACAAAAAACCAAAGGAATTATGAAATAGTTGAAGTTTCACTCCTAAAAAGCAGTTTTTAAACACCGTTTCAGTTCTAAAGATTTTTCAAAGGGACTGGATAGGTTTCAGTGAATATTGGGAATAAAAAAAATTACCTCAAGGAAATTTTAATAATATTTTGAATTATTGATGCCAGAGGTGTCACACTACTTCCAAAATTCTGGTTGGTAGGCCACTAGCAAAGAGAATTGTTAGTATTTTGCACCTGTTTCATACGAGCAGTGGAGAAAAACTTTGGAAACATGAAAATGGAATTGTAAATGAATAAAAAGGAAGGCAGTCTAGCTGCTGTGTTCAGAGGCAGAGCATCCAGAGCTCTGATGCAGATCCAGATGCAGACCTGTCCAGAGAAACTTAAAGAAGAGAGTAGGTCTAAAGGAGACAGCAATGAGGCAGCAGAACAGTAGATCTAGATGTCAGGAAATGAAGACAGATGAGTAACTGAATACAGATGTGGTGGAAGGTAAGTAATAATGACATGCAGAGTTGGAGGAGGAAAGGAAAGAAGTTGGGCAGAGTAAGGATGGAAGAGGAATTTGATTAAGAGAGTGAGGGGTCAAGGTAGTTGCCTATTATTTTCTAAAAACCAAAGCAAGTTTTCCTACCAAATCCTTATGAAGCTTGATGTTATATAGTTTTTGAATCAAAGCAATCATTTATGAAAAGTTAAGGATGGAGAGAGGGAATACAGGTTTTAATTCATTTTTGACATGAAGCTATCACTTCTGGTCATGCTGTGACTTCAGAAGTTACTGTGTTTAGCCAGAAAATTCCCACAACTCCAGTGACTCGATATTTTCAGTTTTATGTGGTACTTCATTCAAAAGGCTTTGAGCATACACAATTGTTGTATTCATTTGGAAACAGTAGATTGTTAAACTATGCTGAACAGATCATGAGCCTGCTTCCTGTATGAACAGCGAGATTTACTCTTTATTCCTTCCTTCCCAGGCTTTCTAAATCAGAAAGGCACTAGAAGGCAATGGGTTTCTTTCAGGAGAGGTCTTTAGGAAGTGTAGTAAGGCTAGATGCAGCAGTGAGCTAGATAAGGAAAGCCTGCAGCATGGGGGTGAGACTCGGGGGATGGACAGTCACCACATTTAAGTTACCATTCATGCTTTCCCAGAAGCAAAGCCTGAAGCAACCTTCCTCAACTTTCTAGACTGTGCTTCTTGTGGTGCTGAGCTTAGAGATGCAATGAACTATTTCACCCAAAGTGTGGGTTTGTTTTAAATCCAGTGTTTAAAATTAAACTTTTTGGCGTGCATTAGAATGAGGCATCCCTCTCCCTCTTCTTTTTAGTATAATGCAACTTCATCTGTTCTATATTTTTAATCAAAGCATGGAGTTGGTGGACACTATTTAACTCATGCTGCTGACTACATTAATTTAGTAAAATATCCCAAATGATACTGATGGCTTAGCTGAAGACAAAGCAAGTCCAACAAATAGCCTTTGTGTTAATCCAGGGTCTTCAGAACCACTCTGTGCATATACATGGAGAGTAATGAGTAGTGGTGTTTGCATGCTAGCAGACTTCTGTTTGAAGTAGGAGTGTTTTACTTTGGTTTATATTACTTCATATAGGAAAAATGGTTTCCAGAAAACTTTCCTTTAGTCTGCATGATTTGCAATAGGATTGTGTTTGGTTTTTTCTTACAGAGCAGCAGTAAGTTCCCTTCTATATACTGTTCAGTCATTTGATTGGTATTATTTACTGACATTCAGTAAGAGTGTGCATCAGTAGCCTAACATCGCAGAAATATATTTGGCTATCTCTCAACCTGCCTTTTTTTTTAAACATACATACACTTCTGAAATCCATTCCATAGCATTAAGTAGTATTTAGGCAGCTACCTGTTAGTATCCTGCAATCTCTCTACATCAGCTGAAATTTTATTTGTTTTAGAAATTGGTTCAAAGTGGATTTGTGTCTGATCATGAAGTGCTCAGGGGGTTTTGTTAGACAAGGTTGTATCAGAACACAGTTGTGAATCAGGTAGTGGGCAAATAACATTATCATGTGGTCAAATGTATGATTTTAAGAATGCATTTTGAAGAGTGATGTGTTTTAAGTATTGTTTACCTTGTTTTTTTACACAGAAGTCTTGAAAGGTAATTTACATGTTGTTTAACAGGACTGAATGGAAAACAGGTCCTGTAACTGAAAAAGGGTCTTCCAACAGCATCTATTTTATAAGGACTAAGTCTAGCTAGCACCTAACTTGTCTCAGTATTTGCAGTGGTGAGCAGGGGCAATGAAGGTTTCATATGCTAAGGAAGTCTTAGGTATTGGAAATTAGCAGATTTCTTAGTATATCTTCAGGTTTAAAATGGATCATTTTACTCCTGAGCTTATATCTGTATTGAGAGCTTAGAATATAAGCTTTGATGAAAGTTTCCATGTGTTCAGTGTGATTTGCCTGTTCAGGCAACATTTTAATTTTCTTCTTCAATAGAGATAATAGTTTTTTATTTTAAATGGTGAAATATCACATATACTAGGCTTTGTAACTATGTTTTCCCCTGTCTAAATAAATGTCACTCTTTTATCTGGAAATAACCATATTCCATACAAAATGTCAGTTTGTTCTTCCTGCCTTTTCTTATTCTCCTGTGAACATTTTCCCATGTGCAGTGATTTTTCCCAAAAGAAAGGCAGCGGGTTCAGCAGCTGCCCGTGAGCCCGGCGCAGGAGCCCCCTGGCAGGAGCGGAGGGAGGTGTGACCGTGTGTGTGCCGCTGCTCGGGAGTTTTGCTCCTCGCCTCTGCAGCCCTGTAGGAACCCTGTGCTGGGCTGGTTTCTGGCTGGAGCTGTGCTGCTCGGGCTGCGGGCTCTCCGTGTGTTCATCCCAGCCGCTGCCAGCCCGCGCTGCCGGCCTGCGGGACGCCTGTAGCACCTGCTGGGGCTTCTGTTCAGGGCTCTGCGGGGGCCTGCAGTAAACCCCTGCTGAAGACCTCAGCTGTCACTTTGATTGTGGGCTTGCCCTTTTTGATTCTCTCTGTGAGACAGCAGAGTGCCTGGAGATTTGTTTTGAGTTGTCTGAACTTGGAGAATATAGTTAGTAAGAAGCTGACCAAGGTCACCATGCTGTAAGTGAGCTTATTTACCACTGTAGACATGAAAAACTTTTATCATATGTGACCTGCCTGCTTGGTATGAAAGCTTTTTGAGTCGGTTTGTGACAGGTTATTGTCAAACATTACGAAAGCAGCACATAGCAGCCGCCACATGCATTTCTCTGTGCATTTTTCAGTTCACCTTCTGCATTTCTTGTACAGTTTTGGTGGTTGATAGTTCTCTTAAAAATCTGTCTTTTAAGTAGAGCTGCACCTTTTTATAAAAATGAAGAGGAGATGATACAAGGGAAATTGAAATGAAATAAAATAAATTTATATTTCAGTATTTGAAAGAAATTGGATACCATGCCAATATCTGTATGCAGAAGTTTTAGAAGCAAATAGTGGTATGCACATGCAAATGTTTAAAGACATGGACAAACATTAAAATAGTTTTATTGTTTTATTGATATTTTTTCTTTTCCTTAAATGAGCATAGCTGTTATAACTGGGGTGAATTAGAAGTGGAGCCTTCTAGGCTTTTAGAACAGTGTGTAAATGGTTTAAAGGTATCTTAGGTCTGTTTCTTGTCTGGATATGGTCTGTGGTAACATTTAAAATCCAGTTAAAGCAGATGTTACATGTACTGTATCCACTCTTTGGTTAAATCAGCACAGGTTGGGGGTGTGTGTAGGATATAAAGCAGCAAGAACTTGACCATGTTGGTTGGGTTCTCTTTGCCCTGGCTTTATTTAACAGTTTTGATGAAGTTCCCTAATAAATCTCTGCCTTTTGAGGATGTGCCAAAGGGTTAAGGAAACACCTTCGCTCACTTACATTGGTTTTAAAAAAATGTCAAATGGGATGACCCTTTTAACTTCAAGTCTAACTTTCATCCCAGCTTGTGTATCTGAAAGCTCACCTTTTTTTCCTCAAATTAGAATTGGTCTAATGAAATGTACTAGCATTGCCTACAGATCAAGGCTGTTGTAATTTATGCTATTTAACATAGTTTATGGGAGCTTGGATCTACCCAACAAACGTGATATAGTGTTTTGATGACATCAGAAGCATTTAGTAAAAGAACTAAGGTAGATGTACTGGTTTGGAATTATTTTTTTTAAAAGTATGCCACTAGACAGTGTTCACAACCCACATCCTTTTATATAGTGACAGTCTCTAGTGCAGGATTTCTCAATTAAAGAGAAGTGTAATATAAGAATGGAAAAACAATGGAAATTTGAGACTGGTGTGGTGTAGTGTAGAAGTCCTAAGAAAAAGTTTATCTTCATTAATGATTTGCCTGTGTGATGAAACATAAATACTTCCACAGAGATGGAAATTGGTTAATGAAAACTTAAACCTCAAGAAACTTCAGAGTCAATGGTAGTGCATCATGGATGTCAAGGCTAATGTGGTTCCGTCCAAAATAAAAATGTGCCCTAATTCCTGATTGTGTTACTATATCTAATGGGAAAAGAAGAATGAGACCCTCTGTTTCTCAAACAAACAAAAAAGAGCTTAAAGAAATAGATTATTTTAAGCTGGCACCAGTGTCATAACTGGTATTACTGTATCATTTCCATGTTAGGCAAAACTAGAATATACTCAAATTTTCCAGAAAACGCATTGTCAGACATTAAAATCACCAAGTTTTCAAATACGTACTATATGTTTAGTTCTAGTTGGATTGAAATGTTCCACTCCTCAATCATCTGGAAAAAAAAAATCGGATTTTGGTGGGTAAGGTTAAAGAGTGGAAGTTAAGTATAGTCTTTATTCTTAATGTACTAATAAGTTTTGAAATTTAGAGTAACATGTAATTTAAAATAGTCTCCTTGGTCTCATAAGCAGGAAAAAATTACCAGAGTCTGTTGTGCAAGCAGTGACATATATTGTAGTGGTCTCCAACCTGGTAGTGAAAAACCTGTGGTGATATCTTTTGAACTGATCTTTGTATAGCCACCTTCATGGCTGTATTCCACTGATGATAATGGCAGTTGGTTTTAGCTGTATAATGTTTTTGGTGGAACCAACAGGTTGTTGTAGAAATGTAGGTACTACAGAAGGATGAGTTTTGTGTGGCATGTAGATTTGTTATTACTACAAAAATACAGTGTACCTGTATATTTTTCCTATAATTGCATCTGCAGATGAGAAGCCAAGAAACAGGGGTTGTACATGGAAGAAATTATTCTTCCACCTGTTTTATCCAACTGTATTACAGCCCTTTAGAGCCATGATTCTGAATTCAGCAAGTTAGGTGGGACTAGGTAAAAGCATGCTTTGTCATGTGTTAAATAATTGCTACCTGTATAGCTATTAAAAGTCTATTGACATGAAGAACTTAAAAGCATGATTATTTCAGGTTTGTCCTTGAAATGTGGATCAAAGTTTATGTTCATTGTACAAATGAGTCATTGCAAGAATGAAGAGAGCACTAAAGGGTATCTCTGCTTTCTGTTAATTGTTTGTAGAGGTTAAGTAAAATTGGTATATAAAGATTTTTTGATTTGAATATTAGGTTTGCCATCTGGGAGAAGGAAATAAAAATAAAGAGTAGGTTATTAAATCCTTTTAGTGTTTCAATCAGAGAAGAAGAGAGAAAAAAAAACCCTCTACAGAGTTTACGTAATAATACTAAAGGCTAAAATTTTTTACGGTGTCTTGGACCATTTTTCATAGCTTTTACTTTTGTAATAGCTTCACTTAAATCAACATGGCCTCTTCTTGTAAGTCTTGATTTGGTAGGTTTTTTTAGATTAGGAGGGAACAGTTCTTTTGTGCATCCAGAAAGTGCTTTCTGAGTACAGTCTCTGTTTTTTTAACCTATGAACTCTGTACCTTGCCTATCAATAGAAACATATTATAATGACTGTGAATGTGTATTTCTTTCCCTGCAATTTTACATATCCCCACATGAAGTAGGCAAGATTTTTTGAACATCTTATTTACGATGTGTATACACACAAAGTTTTATTATGGTGTACTAAAAAAAAAAAATTGTAGTACAACGTTTGTTGTTGTTTTATTAGCTTCTTCAAGCTGTATTTTAAAGATGCAATACACTAAAACCTTAGTTTCTCAAAAATGAAGGTTTCTTAGATAGAACTCTTGGTTTTTTATCTTTTTCCTTCATGTAAAAGAAAATCTGAAAGGAGATTTTACCTGAGCATATTTAACACCATCTCCATGACAACCAGCTAATTAATCACTATCAGTCTGGCTTTGGTCCTCTTCAGCGAACTGATACTCTCCAGCTTTTTTTCACATATCTTCTGTTCTTTTCTATGAAGGTCATTTATTTAGCGACATTATGTCTTTGGGAGTAGAAGCCTTTTCATACAAGAAAAAATTTTCTTTAAAGCATTTTAAATGTACCTGTGGTTTCCTCTCAGTTTTGCTTCCTGCACGGTAGTAGAGAGATTTTAAGGTTAGGGTTATGGGGATTTTTCCCCTCTTCTTGCTTTTTCTGAAATTTCCATTTTTTCCTTTTGTGCATAAGGGTTCAGTAGTACATTATGACTGTGGCCACATTGCAGTACAGAAATGTCCAAGCTGAGTTTGCATCTAAGTAGTATAGTAAGTAAGAATGGGCTAAGGGTTCAAGTAGCTCCTTTACTTCTTGGGATGGATTTGGCTGGTCTGAGCCTCTGTTGCTGCATTGCTGTAAGTATTCATGCTTGCTTGTGTAAGTCATCACTGCACTATCATACAGTCAATGTTTCTCCAATGTTAGAGGTATTTGGAATCAATAAACATACTTGTCCTGGATATTGCATAATCTTTTACATTTATGAATTTGGTTAAAAGGCCTGATAATTATTACTGTTGCAAGTAATTGCAGATTTCCCCCTATGACAGCAGTCTTCAGGCAGTGAAGTGTAAGAACATAACGTCTGTAGAACATAACGCCCAGGCCAATCATCCATATAGCTCAATATCCTGTCATTCCTAACAGACTCTCATAGGGTATACTTGTGATAGACTCTAGGGACAAAAGATAGGGTGAGGTTGTGCAGGGTATTTTCCCGAGAACATTTTCCCAATCTTCACCTGTCTGTGCCTAAAGAGTTCAAAGTATGAAAGCAGTAAAAAGAATGAAAGCTGAGGCTAGAAAAGAAAAGTATTTCTCCATCCTGAACATATCTTCTATTTTTAAGTTTTCATTTTCTTTCTGAATGACTATTCACTGCCTCTTATAAATTAGATGTTTATACATATGAATTTATACATGTTATGTAAAATTGAGTATATCCCTCATTCCTGCAGTCTCCTTTTCACTGGAGCATGTTTAGTTCCAATCTGTGTTTTCCTGTCATGTCTCATGGATGTATTATTGTTTGAAGTTTTTCCAGATATTTACTCTTTGAATGCTGTATTTTTTGCAGATAGTTTGTGGGACACCTTAATTATCTATACAATTTAGTAATATAGTACTTAGTACTTCTAAAGGCTAGATATTGATGTTCAGGTGTAGTTAAGAATTCTTGAAGATTCAAGCAGTTCATTAAAAGAATTTCAGGTAGATTTGTCTAGAAAAGCAGTAGAAAAATCTGTATTTTGACTGAATATTTTACATATTGTTGAAAGTAAGAAATGCATATAACATGCAGTTAAACTGGTTTTAACATGTGCGAAAAACATGTTAAATAGGTAATAGATACAGATATTTTACATAATAAATGACTAAGGAGATTGATCTGAGCAGTTCTGAGCACCTTAGTACTTGGGATTTGTATGAAGTGAAGTGGTGACAGGAAACTTGCATAGAGTTGGAAATGAGTTGAGCTGCAGAAGTGACCATGAAGATGCACCTTTTTTGCGGTAGATTATGTCTACTCTGAATTGTTTTCATTCAGCTACTTACTTGACATTGTGATGTATCTGGATTTAGAATGACATATTAATGCTTTTTCTCTTTTCTTCTTTGCCTTTTTTTTATTGTTTTGTTTGTTTTGTTTCTTCCTGACATGCTACTGAACAATTACTATGAAGATTGCTGTGTTCACTGTATCCTGGCTTGCTTGTTCTGTGAATTTCTCACCCTCTGTAACATTGTTCTGGGACAAGCATCCTGTGGCATCTGCACGTCGGAAGCCTGCTGCTGCTGCTGCGGGGACGAGATGGGGGAGGACTGTAACTGCCCATGTGATATGGACTGTGGCATAATGGATGCGTGTTGTGAATCTTCAGATTGCTTGGAGATCTGCATGGAATGCTGTGGGATCTGCTTCCCATCATGAAATATTTATCCCTTTCTATTTTATTCTCTATAAAACTGGAGAGCTTTTCTTTAAATACATTTGAAGAAAGACAAGGTAAGATTTTCACACTTGCACTGTTAATTCCCTTTATATAAATATTTTTTTTAAAAAAAGCAGTCCTCAAATCTGCATTCTAACACAAATTGTATAGTTTTGTATGTGAAACTAAAGCTACATTCCAGCTTCCTTTTGGCTTTGCAAATGGAAGAGTTTATTGAAAGTGAATTATAGGCCTGATACTGCAGGCCATATGAAGGCAACATTGCCATTTGAATAGAGTGATAGGTTTTGGTCAGAGAACAAACTGCAAGGCAAAGCCTTACGTATTTGCCTTTACCTACTTTAATGTTTAAACACTCAAATGCTTCCGTGCATAACATGTCTTTACAGGCATTCTGAAGATCAAAATGTCTCTTTTTCTCTCTCTTTGGGTTGAAAGCAATTTTGTTCTATTATTTTAAACTTAATTCAAAAGCCAGCATCAGAAATCTACTGTTGGTTTTGCTGCAGTGGTCATGTTGGCAATATGTCTTTTGTTTTGAATATCTCATTGATTAGAGAGCAATTCATGGTATTTTCCATCTGAAAGTCAAATCAAAAGTCAAATATAAGTTTTGCCCTGGACTAGAAGAGTACCAGGATTTCTTTGTCATCAATCAAAACAGAATAGAGACCTTATCATTTTTGTTCAGTACTATTATTACTTGAAATGCTTCGTCTTAGGAAGAGACTTTGGAAATCTGTGTAGACATGAAATATATCCTTAGAGTAAGAAAACTAATAGATAACAATACTTCAAAAATTGGCTATAAGAGGAAAATTATAAGAAGTTAACTCAAGAATCTAAACCAGTACATTAAATGGCCTGGTCAGAGTTTGTGGCTTTAGAGCCAGTGTCACACAGCTTAGTGTTTATTTCTTTCTCATGTAAGGAAGATCTACAGAGGGTAGCAGAATTTAAACAGGATATAAAAACAAATTGGAACTGACTTGATCAAGGAGTTCTGTCATTATATGCAAAAAGCAAGTGAAAAACTCTTTATTCTGAGATACATTTTAACTGTTATTTTTAAATAACTAAGTAAAAAAATCATTTAAAAATATATGATATGCTTTAAAAATAAAAGTATTGGTATTTAAAATGTTTGAAAAATACAGTTAGGATCTGTTGGACCTAACTGTATATTCCCTATTATGCCATTAAGGTTTTCCAAGAAATATCTCTCTTTTGTAATTATAATTGTGGAACACATAAAGAGGTTTATGGCATTCCCAGTTTTAGGGAATTAAAGTACCCATTTTCTTTACCATCTGCCATTTTCTCCCCTCCATGCCTGTTGCTCATGAACTTTTCTGTGTAAACCACCCACACATCTTGATCTCACATACTTAAATTTTCCTGTTTACACTCCAGATATTCCATTTATAGAGTGTTGATTTGTAGATCTCCTAAATTCAGGCCTTGTTGCAAGAGTCATCAATAGCCAATAGCACGTGTGTTGAGTGAATTGGCCGTAAATGTCTCTTTCTACTATAGTGATTTCAGTTTATGCAAATGTGACAAGCTAAAGATCACAGGAGTGTGAAGCTAAGTCGACAAATGGTCTGATATTAACCAGAGATTCTTCTTGTGAACACTGACTAGTAGTGCCTACTACTGCAAATTATCACTGAAGCTGAATCCTTAACTATACTAGGGGGCTGGGAAGTGTTACTTTTTGCCTTAGCTTATGCAGTATTGTGGTGTATTCTGATGCAATGCAGATTCACCCTCAGAGGGTTTCCTAATCTGTTTTTTTGATATTTGCTACAAGTATTATTCTTATACTGGGGTTTTTTTTCTCCCATTTATTGGGCAAGATTCTGATCTGTATTGCATAAATTAAGTGCATTTCCATTCATGTTAGAATATTCTATTGGTTAAATTCCAGTTAGAAAGTACAAAAATATTATGGTAATAGGCAGGCTAATAAGGAATAATATAGTTAAATTGATAAATTCCCAGTGCTCAGAATCAGGCTCATGGGGCTCAATTATGACTCCTAAAAGGCTGAACCACATTGGGAAGGGGGAAGAGGTGCCTTGGTTGAGTGGCATTGCCTGGAGGCATTTTGTCTTTGTAAGGCATAATGCCTCTGGGGAAATTGGGGGCATCACAGTGAGCATTGGGACTCAATGCACCTTGGAAAAAGTCTACACAGTACTTTGTCCATTGTAGGTCTGTGGTTGACACCATGGTTGTGGGAACATGTTCTCTGGGGCTAGACAGCACCATGTCTTTCCTCATGTCCTTCTGGTCACAGAGAGGTGAATTATGGCTGTTTCTTGTCTGATTGTGCTTTTGGGACAGGGAAGAGGACTGCCAGTTTCTTGTCCTGCCCCAATATCCATGCCCTGCTGGAGCAGTTCCAGTTCTGTGCTTGGAAAATGCACATTTGTGTATTTTAGTGAATGCTAGGTCTTAATAAAAATCACTTTTACCACAGGTCAATATGGTTTAAAAAAATTTAAAAATATTAATCTAGGGAGTTCCTTTCCTGTGTAAAAGTTATCTATAGTGTTTGCCCTGCACGAGCCCTTATTTCTACTTACTGGAACTCAGTGGGGTTTGATTTTTTGAAATTATGAAAAAAATAATTATGAGAACTTTGTTCATGCATATGTGCATATACTTTTTCTCACACACTTGGACATACACAGATATGTCTTTTCCCACTTTATTTGTGAAATACTGGGAAGTGAAAATAGGGTTATTAAACCTGATAATGATTAGAAGTATCAAAGTTTTACAGATAATTGAAAAAATAAAAAATTTGTGTATTTTGTTTGACATTTAAATGTAGTCTGCTACTGTTTGTCATAGATATATTAGCACTTTTGAAAAATGTATCTTTGTAGCAGAGAATATTAGCATGTAGTTTAAGGAATTCCTTTCTATATTTATATCCTTGGATTCTGTTTTGTAATTTTCATTCTATAATCAATCTTGTAAGCACCTTGTAATAAAAAGAAAGAATTAGAAGTCAAATGTGAAAACAGAGTTTAAATAAAATGAAAACATTAGAACTTGATTTTCTATTTTATAATAGTTCTTTTGAACTTGTACAGCATTTCAGGTTATAGTTCTGCAAACTGGTCCATTTGAAAAATATGCTGTTTGTATTTTATGTCAATTGGATGTGCTACTTGCAAACACTATTTTGAAATAAAGATCTTTATTTTGAAAATTTTGGATACCATCTTCTTCTAGTCTTGCCTTCTTAATCTTCTGAAGAATAATTTCATGTCTTTTTGGTTTTTTTTCTTCTGCTTTAACCCTTCCTAAAGTTGTTGGCCTTTGGGTGACTTGCAAGGAGGTGCAAGTTGTGTGTGTACAAGTTGTCTTACAGGTGGAGCTCAGCCAACCCAGGCCTTAGAAGCTGTGCTAGCATGAACCTTCAGCAGTAAAAAAGTTTGTCATTAAGAGGGAAAATTCATTCCTTGGTGAAAATGCATTAATTAGGTGAAATTCCAGTAATGATTAAATTTTATCAAAATGAAAGTTATTTTAATTCATCCACAGCAAGTCTTCAGTTTACTAAAAACAAGCTGAACCAAGAGTATTATTGGCTTTTAGTATTCATATTATTTTTTTTTTAATGTTGGCTTAAGCTAAGTGTGAACATCCTTATACTACTTTAAAACTGCAGAAACTGCAGTTCACGGTCTACAGTTTTTTGCACTATTTTTTCTACATCTATACCCCTGGAGAGGGTCAAAACCAATTGCTTCCATAACACAGGAAAGATGATCAAACTGGCAGAAATTGTGTTTGAGTGTGTATCATGAAGACTTGCATTGAGAGTGTGCACCAAAGTACTTGTTTTAGTAAATGAACTGATAAACACAGACAAATAGTATCATTTGACACTTATTTTAGTTAGTTTAGCCATCCATGGTACGTAAGATTTCTAGAAGAAAAAATGGCTCCTGTGTGGGATTGGGAGCATTCAGGAGCTTTTGGATTGAATAATGGCTCTATTTCAGTCATAGTTCTCATGTTAAGAACTGTATGTTGACTTAGATGAATCACTGATTTTATAATATTCTAAATGAGAAATTTTTCTGAGTTCTTCACACACTCAGGCTTTTCTTTCACGCTATCTTAATGGTTGCAATATTTGATGTATGTTCTTGGAGAGCAGTGCTAATTATATTGATGTATCTCCATGATAAAGTTTTAATTGTCTCCAATCTTTATAACTGGAATCTCCAGTAACTTTATAAAAGATAACAGATCATAGAATGAATGTTGTATCTGAAATCTTACTCTTGGCCCCAAAATTAAGCAAAACATTAGAAAAATATCTCCCTAATGTTTTGTTTTAGTCCTTGAGTGCATACACCATATACTGGAAAACTCCACATTGTGTTGATGGTGACAGTCGAAAATCTGGAATCCTACAGACATGAATCTTGTTTTTTCCCTTATCTTCCTAACCTTTTGCCAGCTCTTAGCACATCCAAAGAGAGCAGGGAGACCTTAACTCAATTTTAGCGTTGAAAGAAGTTCAGTAAAAGTAATACACTGCACTCACTTCCAAGATGCACTTGTTGAGTGTGCTCAATGCACTTGAATGTGAAGTTGATTGCTTGTACAAAGTTTAGCCTACTCTTAAACACTTGGTTATGCTATTTACCAGTGATTTGGTGCTAGTGTCATAAAAGGATGGGTTTTCTCTTCTTTAGAAATCTTTAATATAATGGGATATTTCTACCATAGTTGGAAAGAGCATGTTCTCTGAATTATCATTCTGCAAAACAGGCAGATGTTTAATTTGATTAAATATTCTTAGTGTCTTTATGATTTTTAATCATAGTTTCATAGAATGGCTTGGGTTGGGAGGGACCTTTAATGTCATATGATTCCAAACCACTTGCCATGGCCCGGGACAACTTCAATTAGATCGGGTTGCTCAGAGTCCCATTCAACCTGGCTTTGAATACTTCCAAGGGTGGGGCATCCACAGCTTCTCTGGACAACCTGTTCTAGTGCCTCATCCCCCTCATACTGGGAATTGCTTCCCAGTATGTAATCTAAACCTCCCCTCTTTCAGCTTTAAGCCCATTCTCCCTCGTTCTGTCACTACATGACCTTGTAAATAGTCTCTCTCCATTTTCCTTTTAAGCTCCCGTCAGGTAACTGGAAGTCTGCAGTTAGGTGACCCAAAAACTCTTTTTTCCAGGCTGAACAATTCCAATTCTCTTATCAGTTCAGCACACTTAATAAAACACTGTGGACAATCCTGTTTTCTTATTTTATGTACGCATATTATAGCAATTGTTAGTACATTACCATTCAGTACTCATAAAAATGGAATGTAAGATGAAAGACTGTATAATACCTTTTATACATTTAATAGTGCCTTACTGATTTTTATTCTGGTATGCGTATGCTATTTTAACTGACAAAATACTCCACTATAATTGGGGCTCTTTATATGATCTCAGCAGGGTATGTAATTGGTGCCCAAGCACTACACAATTGCTCTTCAATCAGTGGTGTAGGATTCAGAAATTTGTCTCATCTCCAAGTTGCACAAAGTGACCACACTGTGAATATGCTGTACTCCAATATGTTTCATGTTACAATCCTACATTTTTAGGCACCAGATTCACAGTGCTTATCTTTGTTTCCTTAGCTTTTTGCAAGGTAGTATGTTTGGTTTTGTTTTGCTTTTAAATTTTGGTTCAAAGAGAATTGAAAAGATCTTCATTATGGAAGTCTGGGACAATACCAAGATACATGTTGCATTTTAAGTTGTCTCTTCATCTTTTCTGTGTTCTCTGCTATGTGCACCTTCTAGTCAAAGAGACTTGTAAAAGCGATGTCTTTGGAACTTTGGACTTAGCATCTAAATAACTGAAGCTCAATAGTGTTGAAATATTTGAAAATGAAAATTTATTGATTATCTTTTTCTTGCTCAAATAAAGCACTAGAAGTTCTATAAAGATGGATTCTGCAGAATTTTGCAGAGTGACAATCTTCAAAATAATTCTGCTTGCAATAATAAGACTAGCATGTTTGTTTCAAATTAGCATATTTTAGAGTAGCATATATATGTGTATATATATGTGTTAGCTTTTTTATTCTGAGCTACCTTCAGTTACTGAGGACTAATTAAGAACAAGCTGGGAATAATAAATGTATTAAACAATGCGGTATTTCTTTCTTTCCTCGAAAATGCAATTCCATTTGTCTGTTTCTTCATGTGAGTAGGAGACACCTTGATTACATATTTAATGTAGACTAACAGCACTGGTTTAGAATCCACAATAACTTCAAGGTCATTAGAAGTAGTGTGTGAAGGATAAAGGGAAATGTGTTGCAAAGATCCCACTACTCTTGACAACCACTGTCTCTGCCTCAATAATCTGCTTTGCAACTACCAAGCTTTCATGGTGTTAAGTTTAAGAAAATAAAGGTATCCATGGCTGAAATTTTATATTCACTCCTGTTTCTTCAGAAAGAGTAATTAGACATATTTACACAATTACATTTTAGTAAACTATTATGTCAGCTTAACTGTAACACATATTCTGGTTAAAGTACATTAAACAGCAATCCAAAAGTAATTCAGCTGCAGAAGGCATTATTTTCTATCTAATTATTTGCAAATTAATGAATAAAATTAAATTCCAATCACTGAAAAAATGAAGCAATGGTAAGAATCAGAACTACAGATTAGTTAAAGCTATGCAATGCATAACAGAATTAAAGCCGCCTTTTATTCAAATTCAATGCTTAAAAAAGAACAAATCCATCATCTTGAAATTTGACTTGTAGCTTGACATTAAAAATAATATGAGTAGAATTTTCAGTGGGGTAAGCACAAAACTAGTTCAAGTAGTGTCACTCTCAATTAATGTACTCAGGTGCTGTGCCCATTAAAATTCCCACTTGTGGGTTCAGCTCTCTATGCAAATGGGGTCATTACCTGGAGAATTTAATTGGGTATGACACTGGGAGTAGGAATTTTCCTTTCAAAATAAACCTTCTTGCACACATTTTCACTAGAAATTTGATTGTTACATATACTTCATATTGTTTGGCTCTATAAATATTTACCAAAATTGAGAATGTCCTCACTTACTTATTCTTTTACAGGTGATTCATAATGCATCAAAATGATTTTTAGATTATTCCATGTATTGCATATGCAAGTCTTGTTACAAAATCTGTGGTGAAAAATCTTTTTTTTTTTTTTTTTGGTGTTAAAATGGTATGTTTACATGTATCACATCCTTTTAAAGCTATTAATTCCTATAATGTCTGAAAGCAGAACCATAATAGTTTTTGCAGTATATTTATGTGTAAATGAAAAAAAGTTTGGAAAGGACAAAAATTTATTGTGTTTCTGAGTAATACTAAATTCCAACTTTTCTGGACATTACTTTGCATAATCACTTGTATAAATAAGGCCAATACTGAAAGATATTAATCCCAAAATGTACATACAAATGTTGTGGAAACAGAATTACATGATTGGATGAAGCTTCTAGAGAACTTCCAGTTCAGCAGTCTACACTGCTGAACAGTGTCTAAAAACATGTTATTGGAAGCCTCTGATGAAGAGAGTTTGGACACTAGAGATAGTTCTCACTTGTGCTACAGAGGAGTTTAGCAGTTCGAAGGCTTTTTTCTTACATCCCATTTAATCTTATTTCCATTTCTGCAAATAAAACTGACGTACCCATGTTCTATTCCCAGTGGATGTGTGGAACAATCACCATTCTGTGGTCATAACCATTCATGTATTAACCTTTCATATAGTTTGTATACTCCTGCCCAGTTTCTCTTGTGTAATCCAAAGAAATCTTGTCCCAAGCTCTTGATTTTGCTGCAACATTCATTTCAGATGTTATAAACTGTATGAGCTGTGCTTCTCATTTCAAACTATGACAAGACTGAGGGAGAAACTCATGAAGGATTATATTTTTTTTTTTTTTTTTTTTTTTTTTTGTGCTAATAAGAAGCACAGATGGGGGATAGTGTATTGAGGTAAGAGATACACTTATGTCTATTATGTGCAGGAATTTCTGTGGCATGAAGGTCTGAAGGTTGACAGTATTTCACTTGCACCTTAACTTCTATAAAGGAAACAGTCAAAAAATCAGCATTATGGTCATCTACATAATACCTTGAAAGATTTTCATGGGATTTGCAGAACACTTTAAAAATTTCCAGAATGGAGACCTGCAAGTGTTGTATTAGCAAACAAACTGAGAAAATGAATTGACCACATCATTAAAGCTTATCTACATTTGTTACTTCTGTATTTTCATCCATCTCAGCTTTTGGCTTCTTGCCACTTTTTTGGGCACTTGTTTTACTAATCCAGCATCCTCTGTTTTCACTGAAACTTCCTGTCCATTTCTATTGGGTCTCATTGCTTCTTTGATGCTTAATGCATATTTATGAAGGAATAAAAAGCTACTGAAGAGTGATTTTTTTTTTCTTATTGAACTTACCTGTAACCTTGTAGTAGCCTTGCAATATGGTTTTAAGATCATAGGTGAAAGTGGATTTTAACATAAACAAACTGTGTTTCAAAAGGTTATTGCTCCCCTACGAATCTTGCATGTTCAAAAATGGTAATTGGAATCATTTTATTCGAAGAGAAAATCTAATGTATGTCTGTTTTATGGAAAATACTTCTCAATTATTATTCACTAATGAGAATAAAAGTTTTATAAAAATAATTGTATAGCCATAATATACCTTAGTTCTTTACACTTTTGATTTAGGATTTATATGACATATTGACTTATAATATTGTTCTTTAATATGTACAGGTGATGTAGACTGAAATCAAGTAACTGATAGGTTTCAAAACCATAGTTGTCAAATGAAAACATGTTAAAAGGGTAATTTTAGAGAGGTTCTGAGGAAATTGGTACTGTGCCTTCAACTTTTCAGCATTTTAATCAATGTTCTGGAAACATTTCTAGCAGAATTTGTAGAGGAATCAATAGCTGATGGAACAGTAAATTAAATACATATCATTGCAAGGTGCTTATTTTGAGCAATCTGAACCTGGTAGGATGGATCTCTTATCAGAAAATGTTTTTCCAGGCTATGATAGGGAAGGGAAATATTCAGAATTTACTTCATATAAAACAGAATAATTTCTAACACTTTAAAAGGACTTGAGGATCATGGTGAAGACGGTTCTGAACAATGAGTTTTAGCTGAAATCCTGGAGCCTTTCATGGTGACCTTTAGATATTTCAATGGAAAGTGCAGTGAGTAGAAGAGTGAGTGTGCTAAGGAAATCAGTTTCCGAACACACTTTCAGTCTTTCACATTTTGAAAAACAGAAAGTTCAAAACAGAACATTGGAAATTACTTAGAGATGTAAAATCACTTTAAAAAGACAGAATTTCAGAGTGTATTCTACTCAAGTTTATCCAGCAGAAGACTGAGCTGTCTTCATCACACTGTACACCACTGAGCTGTGACTTCAGCACACTGTACTTGTATCTTCATAGGCACAAATGACAGTGCTTTGAGTGCTTGTCTTTTTCTGCCAGAGAGATACAGAAAGAACTAAACTCTAAAGCCAAATAAAAATGAATGTCCAATTTCTTACCCAAATGTAGCTGTGAAGATAGTAATGAGTTGAACAAACCACCAAACCCAGCATTTGATTACTCACCTCCTGGTAGTCTTGGTCCACAACTGATGCTTTTCTCAGTTACTCTTACTTTTAAAAGGTGCTCTGTGTGTGTGTGTTTGTGTGTGAGTATATCTATCTATATCATCTATATCTCTATCTCTATCTCTATCTCTATCTATCTATATCTATCTCTATCTCTATCTCTATCTCTATATCTATATATCTATATCTATATCTACATCTGTCTATCTATCTATCTATCTATCTATATAGCATATACAGAGAAAAAATGTAGTCAAGAAATGCTGAACTGGACAGAATTTTATTTCCTTTCATCTTAGAGAGGTTAGATGAGATGGTACAGTACTGCCTCATGGATTTGTCTAGCGGCAGGAATAGATTACCCTGTGTGAATGGGGTTTGTAGAATTCTTAATTTGTCAAATATTAAAATGAAAGAAATACCTTTTTTTTTACCACTGTAGAATCTCCACAACACAAATATGTACGTCTTCTATCACAGTAGTTGTCCAGGATAATATGTGGTAACAGATGAATCTCATACCAACATTCAAATATGGTGAATATAAGTTATAGTTCTGGACTAATAATTCAAATAAAGATTAATTTCTATTTCAAAAATGTAAAACACATTAGATGTTAATTTCAAGGGCAAAATGAAATTGAAGTCCCTAAGAAAATACCTTAAATTGGATGAATTACCTGTAAAACAAACATCATAGATAAAAAGTGAATTTGCTTAATATAAAAAACATTAATAAAATGGACTGTGAAAGGAAGATAAGCTGCAGTGTTAAGATAAATAGTTCACTCATAGTGAAATAAAGCATGGAAGTTAATCTATGATATAGAAGTTTATGGAAAATTTACAAGACAAAATGCATTCCAGTGTATTAAACAAAGGACCAATGGGATTCATGTGATCTGAGCTGCCAGTAAGCCCATCATAACCATTGCAAATCTACTCTGAAATGTTAAAAAAGAAAAAATACAGAGCTAGAAGGTCCAATTCCTCTGGGCTGAGAAAAGGAAGTGGGTACTGACTGTTCTTTGTACGCTATACTTCCACACCTTGCAATGCAGGAAATTATAGAGCAGGTGGAGAGGTCAGATGTGTGTGGAGACTTTACTGTATATTTCACTTCCCTGCTCCTTAGTTAGAGGTTAATAAAATGCTGTGTTACATTGATTCAGCTATAATTTTGCATTCCCCTACTCCAGGAGAAATTTAGCCTGGAAATGGTACCATTAGGTTTATTTATTTATTTATTTCCCTTAGGTTTCCTTGGTCCTGTGTTATTCTTACGGGAGTCAAATGATAAAAAGAAAATTGACCCCTATGGAAATCATTAGTATTTTGTAAGACTGCATTATGTGACATAGGGATTTCTCCAATGACCAAATGAATTCACCCTTTTCTTTTCCTGGTTTCCAGAGAGAAAAGGTTTTAATAACCCACTCTGATGTATATGCTTGCATGTGTGTTTATCCATTTTCTTACTCCCTGCTAAGGACTTTTAAGCCTTGTGGTCTCCTTTAAATAAAATGAAAAATAAGAGCAATTTAAAAAATCCAATGAAAACCAAAGGAGGCTGATCTTATTCTTACCCCAGTGAGAGGACAGTGGCAGAATTTGGTCAGCACCTGTAAGCTGTCAGGGAATCCACTGAAGGGAGACTTACTAAAAATGTTTAATAGTGAAAAAACCTGCAGTTGAAGTTCACGTTTTATTAAATGCATGGAAATCAAGCTAAACAACTGAAATCACACAAATGGAAATTAGTTGTTCTACTCATGGAACTAGCTCTTCTGCATGGTTTAAGCTTGATTCACGTACATATGAATAGTTTAAATACTTTCAAAATAAGTCCTACTTCTTTGTCTCCTGTTTTGTAACATTTACTTTTGGAAATCATTAAAGGGGAATACCATAAATTATTTGGAAATACTTTATGGTATTCCCTGTTAATGATTCAAAGTTTCCCCCTCTGCCTCTCAAACAGCTTTCTAAATCCATTGTTTCAAGAAAGTCTTGAGAAAGAAAACTAGATACGACTGAAAAAATAATTTGCTAGTAGTCAAGAAAGAAAAGTCTGAAGGATTAAAAAAAGAAACTTTTCTGTTATTAACATATTTTCTTATTTCCTTTTTACCAATAATACTTTTTGACTCAGGACTAAATTTAAAAAAAAAAAATCATCCAAATAACAATCCATTTAAAATTATCCAAATTATCCAAAAGCAAGGTTTTGAATATTTCCTCATTAAAACAATAAATAATATACCACATAATTGTGCTCCAAGTTAGCATTAATCAAGTATTATATGTGTAATTTTTACAACTAGAAGTATCTTTGTGGTTGTCATATATTGCTGTACACTTAGCTTGATTGTTGCAGAGTAGACATCTGCCAGAAACATTTCAGTTTAGCACGATGAATTTACTGTAACCCTGTCAGAAATTACATAGCAATGCCAAAGTATCGCTTTGAATATAGGTTGAAAAACAGAAATAAGTGTGTTGAGGAAGGTTTTCAGATTCTCTCAGAATCCAGTCATTACTGCTGTTGCAGTTGGGCACATAGGAATGCTGCTGCTCCGTGGGGGATTCCTGGAAAGTGAACATTACTTACTTAATCAGGGTAGTGAAAGGCAAAGTCGTGTTGACTGTAGGTGCCCTGTGTATGTTATCAGCATCCCAGCAAGGACGCTGCTGCACAAAGGGCAGGCAATTTGCACAAAAGTGCAAAGCCTTTTTGAGGCCTTTTGTTAAAATTAAAATGGGAAGGGCATACTTGTTTGCAATGTTTGTGGTGATTGTATTTCAGATGTTTGATTTTTAACTAACTATGTATGAAACACTATCCAGCACTACTTGGGTTAATATGCTTGTTGAAATCTTGTTGTGTCTGAATGATTTGAGCCAAATTTGATCTCAGATAAACAATAGAAGAGGCAATAAGGTAAAGTACAGGCTCTCTGGAGGCTTAGAGGTAATTCTCTAGGACCCTGACATTTCAAGAAACAGTCTGTCAGGAAAGATGAGTACTCTTGCATCTTTGATAAAAAATTCTTCAGTGTCTTATGTGGTTTAAATAATTATAGGATATCTCACTTTTTTTCTCAGGTTAGATTTTTTTTATTTTCAGTAGAGGCCAAAATATTCTGGCGTAATTCAAATTGAAGCTAAGATATGATCCTGGAATGTTCTCAAACCCCATATTTGTATATTTTATAATAATATTATTTAAGAAAGGGAATCTGCATCCGCATAGGCCTAGTCTGCTACCTGTATGAATATTACTATAACCTTCAGCTAAATCCTGGGATCAAGGGTATCATATCAATACATAGTCTTCTTTAATGGGCTTTTGAACCCTAGACAGCAGAACTGATTGTTCATATGTAGATACAATTAGTGTAAATGATTATTTACTGAGATTAATATACTAAACAGCAGACATGCTTTGTTTGCTCTATTGTCATTTTCTATTTTTAAGTGATTTCAAATGCTGTGTACAAAGTTCTGATGGAAGTGTAGCAAGAGGTCCTTCTGTCTTTGCTGATATGTGTGGAGAAACTTCACCACTGGAACCCATATTAAACAAAGGAACCTGCGTTTCCCTCTTACCTTTCCCTTCTCAGAACTGTGTTTCAGAATTCTGGGATAGATGGAGCCAAGCAGTTTGAGAGCAAAAATAACTAAAACCAAAGTTAAACCAAAACGAAAACGACCTGAGAGGTGGTGGCCTGGAAAACTGGAAACCTTGTTCAAAAACAGCCAAAGGGAGAATTTCTTTGTTCCTTCAATGAGCTTTGACGAGGTCTGTGGGAAAGCACCTGTCTGTGAACTTTCCTTTTAACAGCTACAATCGCTGTATTTATGTCTATAAAATGTATTGCTATGTGACTATAAATGTTAATATTTGTTCATGCACATGAGTTCCTCTCTAACTAAATATTCTTGCTTAGATTGCTTATGGCTCACATCCCTACACTGCCTTGCTCCTGTGAATTACCAGCCCAACATGCTGACGGACTGACAAGATACCCTCTTCTGCTACAGCTGAATTAAGGCTGATGCACATTACCCACAGTGCTGCCTGACAAATTGAATCATCTGCTCTAAGTGATTTTGCCTGTTTCAGAGTACTGGGAAACTCAAAGGGCATCAAGTCAAATTACACATTGATTGCTGTTTGCCCTGTAGCTTTTGCACACAGAAGGAATCACATACAACACTTAGAAGATTAGTGGAGACTGCATCAGGGGAATATCACATGTAAGCATGTGTGAGTTGGACTTCTCTGGTTGGTAGCAGCATTGCAAGTCTAGCCATCCAGGAAAGAGCAAAATTTTTGTTAACCTGTGCTTCCCAGTTGACACACATATAGACTATATCATCCTTCCTGTAGGACTTCTAATTCTCAGCTTAGCCACACCATAATTCATGTTTGGTTTGGGGTTATTTTTTCCTTCATCAAATAAACAAAATGTCAGAATATCACAATTAGAATTATGTCTACATTATTTTATATAGAACCCCCCCCTCCAATATGTATTAATGTTTATGAACTACTCTTGAACAACAGAGATCACTGATCTGTGACTGTATGATCTACAGCATCCAGATTTGGGGTGACAGACAAGCAGCTGGATGCATAAGAACACAACTTTTCAATCTTTGGAACCCAGAGATTAATACTTCCTTAAAAAGCTGTAGCAAAAATAATTTTAAAGATAAAGTCCAGAAAACAAAGATTCTCATATGAAAAGAGGTTGTCTCCATGTGGGGATTGGTCTTTTCTGCTTGACAAGTGATAAGACAAGAGGACTTGGTCTTCAGCTCTGCCATTAGAAAGCAATCCTTCACAGAAATGGTGATTGAGCATTGGCATGAGCTGCCCGCCATCCCTAGAGATGTTTAGGGAAAGACTGGATATGGCACTCAGTGCCGTGGTCTAGTTGAGGCAGTGTTCAGTCATAGGTTGGACCTGATTATCTCAAAGTCCTTTTCAATCTAAAAAAGTCTGCTTATTGCAATAGCTGACATTTGAAAGACAACACAAGATACTATACAAATTGCAGTGATATACCAGGCATCAGCACAAAGGCTTATCTTTATTTCATTAGCAATGTTTGTACTAGCTGGGGCCTCTTCTTTCTCCTTGTTGTGCTGACAAGCAAACTTTGCCCAAACTCATAGAACCATCAAGGCTGGAAGAGACCTCTTCTAGAATCATCCAATCTAACCATCCACCCTTAAACCACAGACCAGCATCACCCAGTGCCAGATCCAGATGCCTCTTGAGCATGATAAACTCACAGCATGCTTCTCAGAGAAGCATTGTAAATATTACAAAATAATAAGCCTCTGTGTATCTTAGTTTATTGATCTATAATTCATGTAAAGTAAGATAAAGTTCAGCATGGATGTCTGTGTTCTGCTTTTCTGAAACATCTTCCAAGTCATTTAGTCCACTAAATTACCATGAAGATTTCTAATTTCTGGCTGTTGCTATGAAAATTTCTTATTTGCTCCAGTTTTCTTACAGTTAGCTATTAAAAGCACTAACACTATTTCTCTAAAATTTTGTTTCTATTTCTAATAACACAGTTGCTTTCTACTCTTGGTATTCTCTCTTACAGTCTATCATAGACATAGCGATGATACGTAAACATATCACAAAAATATGTTCTCTAACTATTTCTATGAATTGAGGTTGCCAGTCAAGGAGAGGTGACAGCCAATGAAATGGGATTAATATTGTTGTGTATGTACAAACTTCAGGGTTATTTCCTTGTCACATTCTATATTTTTAACAGATCCTTTAGTCCTGTCACCTAATGTGTACTACTCTGTCATGATCAACATGTTAGAAAGAATATGCTGCCCAGAACTCTCCCTAATACAATTTCTGTTTGTTTGCTTGAGCTGAAAGTGGTTTTGTTTGGTTTACTGTTTCAGTGAATTCCTTCCAAAGAAGCAAAGAAAACTTTCATTTTTAGTAGCTTTCTTCACCAGATATGAAAGTGGTTTGGACTCACGGAAAGATAGTCTTTTGACTTGGCTTAAATATCTACTGTATCTGTTATTTAAAGTCAAATGGCTCAGTAAAACCTTCCAAAAAAGTGACTTATTAACTTGCACTTTTATCAGGTCCCTCCTACAATTTTTTTCCTCCAGCTTTTTTGATTTCAGAAATGACAATGATGGTATTTGAGATTTCTGGGAATTTCTGCATTGTGATGAAAGTTGTGAACAGAGAGGTTTTTTTCTAATTCTGCTTCTGGGCTGCCTCTGATCTTTGTAATGTATAGCGCAGTGCTGTCTTCCCTAGGCATTTCTCTTATCATTTTCTTAACTTTCTCTTCTGTTCCTTGTATCAGGGTAGCTTGTGGAGCTATGTAAAGCAATCATTCACAATAGTAGCTAAACTGCAGAAGAACATTCCAAAGGATTCAACAGAAATGAAGAATTATTAACATTTGTCTTTCTTTTAAGCTCAAAATGAGGGAAAGTAGAGGTCCCACAAGCCCCCAAAAATCCCTCCACCTTGGCCTGTCAAGGGAACAAAACTTGTACCCCTTCTAAATGCAGCATTATCCTAGTTCTGTATAAACTACTTTGCTTAGGACTGTATTAAGGTCAGAATGAGTAAACAGAAAGACTTGAACCAAAGCTACATGCTTGTTCACAGACACGTATTTTAAAAACTGGAACACCTTTTATTTCCTCCCTTCCCTGCACACACTGGCAAATCACCACTCTTAGTAGAAAGCAATACATAGGAGGAGTAAATTGCTGTTCTCTCTGGGGAAAAAAAAAAAAAAAAAAAAAAGGGAAAAAAAAAAAAAAAAAAAAAAAAAAAAAAAAAAAAAAAAAAAAAATTGAATTAGTATTCAGTTGTGGGGAGTTTAATCAGTTTTTCAGTCATCGGTACTATGAATAGTTGAATTTGGCCCTCTTGGTTTAAGTTTTTTAGAGTTTATTCCCTGCCTCAAATCACAGTTGTGAGTGCGTGAGTGCTGGAGCTCCTGTGGGCCAGACAACCCGCCTCCTCGTAGGGATAGCAGCATGCATCCTACCAGCTGGCACTGAGAGAAAATCTACTGCTTCTTATCTTCCTCCCCTTTTTGCTTCCCTGGTATGCAAGCTTGCAAATATATATATTTTTTTTTTAATGTTGCTTTGATTTCATGTTGTCACTTCTGTGGGCTTGAGCCAGTGTTCACTAGCAAAGAAAAAAAGAGATATTCAAAGGGGTTATCACATTATTTCATCTTGAAAAGTAAGCGATGCTCATCCTGAAATATTTGAATCTTGTGCTTCAGGCCACAAAAGACCTTGCATAAGCAGTTTATGCTCCTATATCTGTGCGCAGATCTGTTCTTTTGAGCTTGACCATAAATTGTTTGTATTTTGTTTTCTGGTTAATAGCAAGTGTTTCTTAATTATAATGAAATTATTAGAACCTTAATCTGAACCTGCAACATTTTTTTGCTGGTTCTTTTCCTATAGTGTTGTGTTTATATATTAGACTGTCTCAATTTGGTAGGACTGAACTGACTACTACTTCAAGAAGCATTTTTGTCCTGATGCCTTGTGTTTTGTAATGTCTCAAGATGAAGATTTATGTTATGGAATAACTGTAATAGGCAGCCAAATAAGAATCCATCAAAATCTGTCAAATTTTCCCAATTGTCCTTTTATTTTTCTGGTGATTTTAACAGAAATATTTGTGCGATTTCAAAACCAGACAGTTATAACGCTTGCACTTGGGGCAGCCAAGTACACATTTCCTCATAATTTGAAAAGCATGTTTTCCCACAGATGGTACAACAGTCACATGGGGTTTGCTTTTTTCAGTATAACTCTGCTGTGTTTTTTGTCTTAATTATCTTCATTTATTTATTGTTCATTTGCCTTTATTGCACTGTGTTTGGCCTCTCTCTTTCATGGCTGTTCATGACAGTCTCTTGTCCTTGCTTCTGTCCTTATTCTGTTCATCACGGCAATGGCCAGTCAGCCAGTCTTTCAGAGTGAAGTTAACTGGAACTTGGGTATTTTTCCATTTGAGGGACAAACCTCTTCTTCCAGCAACCCATATTTCAGCAATGAGTAAAGTAAGGTATTGTAGTCAACAGTAAATAAAAACACATGGTTTCCTGCAGCTGGAGTCTTAGTCTTGCATTAGGCTTCCCACAGTCAGAGTTGCAAAGCGGCAGCCTTTAAATACTGGTGGTACTGCAGCCCATGGTTTTGCAATTGCAAAAGTCCTTTTGGCTAAATTTGAGTTTATGGTTGTCATCACAGAAGTATCAAGAGAGAATGCTATTTTGCTGCATTTCCTTTTGGAATTACTGCTGGGAAATCAGTGAAGGCCAGTCTGGTTATTTTATAGGAGATGCAGTTTCTGTACTGAAGGTGGAAAACCCCTCGACTTTATTTAGGAGCACTGCTCTCTGCTTAACTAGACCTTCTATCCCCCTGTCCTGGGATATCTTCCTTTCTGAAATTAGAGGAGTTCTCTGATAGTGGAGTTGTACAGCTTGTAAAAACTATGCTGATGTTGTTGTTTAAACAGCTGTATGTGCTAGTGTTCACTTTTTGTGTTGCTCTTGCAGAAAGTGCATAGTCTTAAACCCTCATCTGAAAATGTTATGAGCCTGTCACTTTTTTTTCCTCTTGATTCACATTTCAAAGAGATCTGCTTCTTTTTATCATCCTGTCTGCATTCCCATTACAATTTTACATTATGATATTGAAGCAGTCTTTGATCGTTTTGTAGTTTGCGTAGGTCCTTGTGTAATATGTTCACTTGCTTGTCTAGTAGCATGTTCACTTGGTTGTCTAGAAAGCTGCATGTCAGTGACACAACCTGCACAAACCTAATCTCATCTGCCTCAGTTTTCTTGAATGGCTGTTCTATTTTGTATGATGTCCTATATAACAGTTTGAGTGTTTGGCTGGGCCCCTTTTGGTAATTAATATATTATTTACCAGGGATTTTTATAAATAAATTTCCTCCTCCTTTCCCTACTTTTTCTGAATAATAAGAATTGGATATTCACAGAGTACTGTCACTACTTCTTCCCATTTCTTCCCACCCCCTACACTGACATGATTTTACTACAATGATAGAAAAACTAGTGTTTGTTATGCTGCTGATAGTTAGCATATGATAATGAAAATTATCATATGCTAACTGTTTTCAAAATTATCGTATGCTATACTGTTTTCAATAATATTCACCCTCTTTAAGTGCATGTATTAAGTTTTGGCATCCCTGTACAGGGGCTGTTATCTTAGAGATCATATGAAACAGAAAGCATGCTTGTTATATTGGTAGAAGTCAATTACACTTAAGTTATAAGTTTGACTGAAATGAAGAAGGCTAATTAGTGAGGAAAAAGTGTATGTGTGTGAGTGACAGAATTTTTTTTACCATGTTTAAGGGCAAGTACCCCACACTGTCTTCCCATTACACTCACTAGACTGATTTTTGGAGGTTGTTGACTTGAAAAGTTTATTTCTGATAACACAGAGTGATGATTTTGTGACCATTTTTTATGAGGAATATGCATGAAGTGAATTTATGTGCATTTGCATATGCAATCAGAAGGAATTTAATAGTGATATAAATAAGCATTGCAAACTTCCAGGCAAATTTTATTTTACCTATTATATTTTTATTTTCCTTTTACGTTTGCTTTTGCTTTTCCTTTTGCTTTTGTTTGGCTTTGGTTTTGGTTTTGTTTTATGGAATTGCATAAAACCTTACAGAAAAAAGGGTGGGATTTCTGCTCACTATGTAGTACTTGGGACTAGTGATGGGAAACAGGGAGCAGCCAGAAAAGTTCCTGTAGGGAGAGGAAGGAGAAGGAAAGGGACCTAAACTTTCATTTTGGCTGCATTCTGCATAGCCTGAAAGCCTCAGGGAAACTTCCAAGTGTTATGGTAGGTAGGCTACAAAGTACTGATCCAGTC
Organism: Cettia cetti; assembly: GCA_013401135.1. Taxonomy (NCBI): domain Eukaryota; kingdom Metazoa; phylum Chordata; class Aves; order Passeriformes; family Sylviidae; genus Cettia; species Cettia cetti. The sequence continues at coordinate 21,527 of VZUI01007191.1, read as the reverse complement.
TGAAGATAACCAAAGCACAGCTGAGGGTGGGGAGTCTTGAAACTGATTAAAAGTAATCACAGCCCTGTGGCCTGAGGCGTGCAGAAAACAGAACCATTAATGCTATCTGGGAATCCATATAATGTCCTACATAGCAATTGCCAGTAAAGGGGAAAAAAATGCTCTAACACTACTTCTTGAAACCAGGGAAATTTCTTCTTTCTGCCAGTATGCTGAGTGAGAGAATTATCCTGAAGTGGCTCACATTTCAGCCCTGACGCTGGTGGGGAGGTGAGAGCTCTGTTGCAGAGTGAGCATTCTAAATCTAAGGGGTGCCTTGACTTTTTGGGTTTCTTAATTGACAATCCAACTGATACTCATCTTCATTTATAAACCAGAAGAAGCTATACTGACAGATACCCACATCATATTTTGTGCTTGATATATTATAATATATAGAGTAACATTGGGAGGAAATTGCTGAAAAATAATTGCAACAAGATATTTCAGTAAGGACTTATACAGGACCTAGTGTGAATACCCATATACTGTTGACTTCAGTAAGAATATCTGCTGTAATAAACACAATAGAGCTCTATCTTCAGTTTAATAAAAAGATTTGTGTTAAAAAAAAGAAAAAAGAGATGAATTGCATTACTCAGTTGTCTCTCTTGAATTTTCTTAACCATATGTGGTTGCTCTTAGAATTAACCAATTTATTATTTTCTAAAGAGCAGCTGGGGAGCTGTTTAATATATGAAACTGAAAGCAATGTAATTACAAACAGAGGGGCAGAAGTAATATTGTGTCGTCACAGTTTAGAAACCAAGTCTCCATTAGTTTGTTTCAGCATTTATCTCAATAGGATGTTTTCAGCACAGCACATTTATTCCACCTGTTCGTAGACCTTTAAACCTCTTTATTAATATTTCTTCTGTGATTTTTTATTTTTAATATGGACCTTTCATTTTAATATTTAAAGCAAGTTTCAGCTTGCTTTAAATAAGTTCCCTATTTTCATGTACACATAAAAATAGACCAAATAACAAAGGAGCTGAGAGCATTTGGAACAAGATTTAAGAAATATAATAAAAAAATATATATTTCAGGAATTTTTTTAAGGTCACATGTTTGCATATGTTTTTAAATTCTGAAGTTATGCTAGTCCTCGCGAAAGATGTTTCAGTCTTGGAAAATATAGGTATGTACCCTCTGAATGTGTCCATGACTTTTGTGCTTGGTACACAAAGTAATTATGTATGTGCTGGGTAATGATGCAACCATTGCCACTGGGTCTAATTGACCTACATAGATGCTGTATATAGTATCTGCCCACATGTTTCTAAGGGTTAGAATTATAGATAATTATATTTTTTTACCCTAGGTGACCATTGTTTTAGAAAATAATGGTCATAGTTTTAGAAATCAGGGTATAGTCACACTTAGCAGAAATAATTCTTTACAAGTGTCATAAATTGTTACTCTTTTGCATTATTTAGGGTAGCTCAGATAGGGTGCTTTGAACTAGAGGATTTTTTTCTCACTTTATTAAAAATACTGGATTTTCCTTATTTTTTCAATGTCGTACATTTTATAGTGTTTCCTTATTAATGCCTTTGTTTTAAAAATGGGGCAGAGAGACTCCTGATCTCAGCAAATATCTTAGTGAGTATACTTTTGCTTTGGGGCAAGCACAACTTAATATTCATAAATCTTGAAATGCAGACGCAAAACGTGAAGAGAATCAGTGTAGATTCTCAAGCAGTAGGTATTGGGGCTAAATATCTGATGTGAACAACTTATCAGAGGATTGGCGACATTATGAAAGTATCATGTAAGAGCCACGTTATTTCACAGTTTCAAAAGACCTATGGAAAGCTCCCTAGTACTAGTTGGCATTTCAATATAATATGGTTAAGAAGAAAATACCTCATATAAATAAACCTCAACAGACTAATGTAAAAGGAAACAATTAAGTAGAAACCAGAGCAATAAAATAAAAATAGTTCTTTGCAATGGTGCCTGAAACGTGAAAATCAATTAAAGTTGTTTTTTTAAATTGACAGGCAGATAGTTCATATTATAAAAGACACAGAAAGTCAAGTGTTACATGTGTGGTTAGAAAAATGTTTATTTCTGATTGATGAAAAAGTCTCAATAGGTGCCTATATTATGCATTACTTGCCGTGTTGATATTAACAGTCATTGTCTCAATTTGTACTATGGATAAAATTTGAAGGCAACTATCACAGAAAATAGTTCATAACAAAAATTCATCCCTCTAAATGAAGCTCAGAGCTGTGCTAAAGATGACCCCAGAGGAAAGCAGGCTTTGTTACGTACTGATGACAGGAACAGTCAGTTCCTGTGTTAAAATACTTTTAGAAAAAGCATTCTGCCAGCAGTTCTCTCCCTTTGATACTAAGGGGAGCCGGCATTCTGGATTATACGGAAACAGAATGGTATGGAGATGGTGGGGAACAGCCCAGATACAAAAGCCTGGTCTAGAGTTGTACATACAAGGCTTGATATGGGGTTGCCTCAGCTGCTTCAGAGCCAGTGGGATTCCGGTTGGAAAAGTCCTGTGATTACCCTCAAGTGATGTGAGCTGTTTTTCAGTGCACAGTGTGCATCCCTGTCTATGTTTGATTCAGAGAAAATATGTATTGCTTCCAAGTCATTTATGTAGAACAGGCACCTGTCCTACAAGCCTAATTGCAGGCACAGAATGCTGCTTCTTTAGCACAGTTCATGCCTGGGAATTTCCACATTTAATGACCTATGTCAACTAGGCATTTGTTCATTGTCATTTTAAAGAATTCTATTGAAGATGAACAGGGAGGAAGAGAATCCATCTTTCGCAGCTGTGATGGTTTTGCAGGTCTAGCTGCATTAAAATACATTCAAACTTTCTTTTTCTTCCTAACTGAAGTCAGCAGATCCCACTCAGAATGCTCAAAAGGATTGACTGTGGAATAAAACCATGTTATTATTACTCAGAAATTGTACCACTACAGGACAGAAGAGAAAAAAAATACTTGAGAAGGGCAGGACTACTCCGTTTTACCTGCGGCTCATTGATGTTAGCTGGTGCAGTTTGTTAAATTCCTATTCCTTTGGTTATCACTAGTGATATTTTCTAGAAAATATGACTTTAACGTCTTTGTGCAGATATTCCTTTTTTTAAAATTTATTTGAACTTTATTGAATAGTATTTGAGTATGTTGATACCAAATGATAAACTGTAACTAAACTAGCAAAATCTATATATCCCTGAAAACAGATGGGTGAAATATGACAGTGAAACATGTAGAGAGATCCATTTCAAAGTTCTGGTAAAGGTCTGTTTGTATTTATCTCAAAGTTTATGTCCTCATAGGACAGTTTTTGCAACATTTTAGGAGGATGACCATCCCAACCAACATTGAAATTGCTTTAATTATTATTATAATTGTTCCTTCTTAGAAATTACATCTATCTGTATATGTGATCCCAATTTTGCAAGATTTTTCAGTGTTAATTTTGGAGAAGATTTTCTTTTTTTACTTTTTTTTTAGAGTAAGAGAGATTTGAAATTATCTTTGCTGTATGTTCTGTGAAAAACATCATGCTCTAGTAGATAAAAGACTTATATACTTCATATTTCCTGTACTTGGTTTTAAAGGTTGTTTAAACATTTGGGGTATACTAATGTGGTCTGTCCACAGAATTCAGAGCTCAGTTTATGGAAATTACTTTAAGTAATTCTATGTCATTTCAGCATCAGCAAGGCAGTGTGGGCAAGTTTATGAAAAACATTAATCTTATTCTCTGCCCTTAAATCCAGGGTTATTTAGCATATAGAAAAGTGTGGAAGAGTTTTGGAACAGGGTTATACAGACAAGTACAGTAACAAGGAAAGCTTTTGGCCTGGGGAGTGCAGGAGAACATGAAGACCTGTCAGTCAACACTGGACTGCCACCTGGTGCTCGCAGGGTAGGAGCTGCCTGCCTGGGCTTTTCCTAGCCCTCACCTTCCAAATTAATTGAAGTCAACAAGAGAACCTGCCCATTTTCTTAATTGTTCATAACTTTAGAACTGCATGATCCGAATTAATACATTTCTTAGCAGTTTAATAATGTAAAATGACAAACTATGTTAGGTTTGAATTGTATCTTTAAATTATTTAGAGGTCTTAACTATTCATTAAAAAATCACTTTCATAAAACATATAATTGTGTTTTTATAGAAGAAATTATGTATATTCTGAGTGTGGCAACACTGTAGAAGTTTAGCTAATTAGATGTTTCTGAAAAATCCTTTTGAAGAAATGCATGTGGGCATGATTTCACTTGGCATCAGTTGTCTCAGATTGTTTTCTACAAAAAGAATGGCCTAATGCACTGAATTCTGTAAATATTCAAAATGCTTCTTTGAGTCTGTTAGATTCCCATGGGTTGGATGGATACATCAAATCTTAGTCTTTTCATATAAGTTGGTTTGCTTCAGCCATTAAAGTGAGGCAGCTGGGCTCCTTCTATGGTCTGCAGAAGCAGAGGGGCACTCCCAGAGGGCAATGCATCCTACATGAAATTGGGCTCTGAAGACAGAAAAAAAATGGAATCAGCTCTAGAAATGGCCATTCCTCCCACTCACTGTAACCCTAGAAGTCAGATTAGAAAAGTAAAGTTAATGAGAAGAATTTCACTGACCCTGTCTTGTTTGGAAATTTCTACTTTTGGATACAAAGAGCATACCTCAGTTATGAGCCAGGACTGGCTGATGCTGCATATTAATTTTCAATACATTTCCCTCCATGCTATGAAATAATCATTTAATAAAGCTTTCAGGGGCAGCGTGAACCTTAGTAATATAGCTTTAATAGATATGTTGCCTGGGAACTTAAATCAAGGCTCATGTCCAATGCCAGTATTAAGGTAAAGTCTCCCAAAAGCAGCCGTGTCCCTTGTGTAGGTCTTAGATATTATGAACCAGTTCTGGTCATATTTTCCTTGCTGGGAATGTTGACAAGAGTGCTCAGTATAGACCTCTGATGAAGAAAAAACAACAGCCCAGATTAGAAGACATCCAGAAAATACCAAATGATAATATTTACACTGATTAAATTCACTTGCATGATCTGGTCACAAATCTTAAAAAAACCTATTGAAACATACTGTATTACTTACTTACAGTATATTCTATTTCTGCTCCTACTGTAGCTTAATAATTTTGAAATTTCTGTACATTTATGTGGTATGTTTTAATACAAGAAATGCTGAAGTCCTTTCCTTAGTTATGACCTTGTTGCAGTTTTTTGCCAGGGAACCAGATCTTGTTATCAAAAGGAGCTGGAGACAGGTCACACTGTTGGAGTGGAGCTTTAGATAATACTGCATGAAAACAGCTGTAGCACCATTCTGGGTGTTGATTCAGAGGTTTTTCTACTCTGTGCTTGCCTAGTGCTAAGATGTATATTGGAGACAGCCTTTACTTCACCTCTCTTTTTACAAACAAGAAAAAATGTTGAACTTCAGGCTCCATGAACACCAGCAGTTCCTCTGTGTTGAGATTTTGTGTAGCATTGCAAAAACAGTAGAAAGATGGATATGAGCATTATTTTATGATTTTCAACATTTGTACAGAGCAAAGTGATAGACAAAAGGTTCATCACAAAATCTTGATTAAATAAGTTCCCTCATAATGAGGCTTTGAAATAGTGACTGGGTATACCTCTTTTAGAATAATATTTTGTATTACAAGGTTGTCGTCATAATTTTTAAAGTCTTTAGGCAATATAGATTTTTGATTAAGTTCTGTGTAACATAAATAGCAAAAGCGTACATTTCTAAGTTGGTTAAATTCTGTCTGGATAAGACTTCGTTCTTTATTATGTATAAGCAATATACATATGAAAGTAGAAAAGCTTATAAAAATTTACTATTGTAATTTTTAGTAGGATATTTAAAATATCTGGACAGAACACTTCCTAGTCATACTAGGAATCTATAGATTCCTATATCTATAATAACCTTAGATTTAAACATGTAAACAAATGAAAGTTCAGCACATTGCCCAGCCTGAGACTAATATACAATCAACATAATTAGTCTTTTATTGTTCTTGTAGAAAAACAAATTCATTAGCAATGGTTGGAAAAGTGTAAAACTTGGAAGCAGTTTCCAACTGGACAAATGTAAGTTTTGATCATAACATCTTAAAAGACTGTGCAATTAGAGGATTAGAGATGTAGGACTGTCTCATGGTTGACAGCCCATCAACTAGCAAAAGCTTTAATGACACTTTGGTCAATAACAAATAAGTTTTAAAAATCCCCTTAACCTTACAGTTTTTTTCAAATCTTGAGGAAAAGAAAGGTAATCTCAATCCTTGATTTTCCTTTTGGCAGTTTCTGCAAGGGAGGTGGAAAGTGTCTGTTAAAAAGGAATAGTTCAATTGAAACAAATTCCTCTTTCTTTTGTCTCTAAGTGAGCTGCACTGTGAAAGGACATGAAACGTGAATGCACTGCCTAAGAGGTTTACATTAAAAGATAAGGTACAGTCTGAGGGTAACTATTAGCATCTCCATTGTACAGCAAATACTCAGAATGGTAAAACGTTGCTGTTCAAGAAACAAGAAGTAAAACAGAGCTTTAGTGTTTTTTAAAGGTTCTCTGTAGATATCTAATTTTTTCATGTCTGTCTTTGTTGCTTTGTTAAGAGCTGTTATTAGAGCTGCTTGAAGAAACTCCAAGTTATTCAGGTGTATTAAGAAATCTGAGAAGAGATGAAAATGCCCTTCATTAGTGATTTTATTAATTAATATATTCTGATTTTTAAAATGATGCTTCAATTTAGCAGGAAAGATTTTCTTCTAACAAGGTAATTTGTGTTTGTTTGTGGTTCAAACTTCCAGAAAAAAGGTTTTAAGTAGTCAAATTTGTTTGAAACATTGCATGTTTGCAGTTGTGAGTGTGATTTTTCCACATGGGGGCCAGGGGCCTGGATAGGGGCTTACTCCTAAGTTCGTGAAATTTAATGGTAAAGTAATCCACATGAATTTCAGTGGATGTTAAGTCAGACCTTATGTGCAGATGTAGATAATTGCCAACTGGAGGAGATACAAACATCGAAGTGACTAGTACTTAATTTGCTTTTATATATCTACGGTCCTTGACTGGACTCATGAAAAATATTGGAAATATGACTTTCTTGATACCTTCATGTTGTCATAGGCAAAAAGAAAGCGATATTGTATATCCTGGTTAACATCCTAAATGCTGACCCCTCTTTTGGGGTAGAGTTGAGTGATGTCTCCAGATCATCATAGTTGTTTTCTATTTTAATTGTATCAATGTAAGAATAGCTGTTCTGGGATGTTGAAAGGATATTAAAATAAGTGCACTCATTATGCTTTTTATTCTTCATTCATCCAACTCTTTTTTTTACATACTTTGCTGGCAAAATATCCTTAAATTCTTTCATTAAGGTAGCAGTTTAAGTGAAAAAAATCAAAGTTCTAAACTGGATTTCTGCAGCAAATTTTTATCCTCCAGTGTAATACGGCATAAAGTACATTTACATTTTCCATTACTATGGAAAAGTTATGGCCACAGAGCAGACACTGTTGTCACTTACACTGGACTGAGTCCACTGACTTCAAAGAAGTCCACATAAATTAAAAATGTTTTAATTGAGTTGTGAATAAAGATCACAAACTAGCTCTTCTTGAAACTATTAATTAAAAATATAAATACAGTTAGGTTAATTAGAATTGCAGAAATATATCAAAATGTATATACATAATTTTATCATTTACTTCACTGAGCTGAATATGGAAGTTGAACCAAAAATGCTATTCAGAACAGAGATGGATTTTTTCCTTTTCAAAATTTTAGTGTAGCTTTGATTGCTGAAATTTTGTGGGAGCCACATGGAAGTACACAGAAGATTCAGGACTGAAAATTTCTGTTTCACCATTCTTTAGGATATAGTGTGAAAGTCTTCTGAAAGAGATCTGTGATATAGCTTCTAGGCCTGGACAAAGGGAGCTTAGAAGAGCTAGTAAAAGTAATTTCTTAATTCAAGTGAAGCCTTTTTTCCCTTTCCTTTCTCTCCTTCCACTAAAACAATATGTGACTGAAGACCAGAATGAGGACTAATCTCACCTAGTGTTGTGGATCTATATTTCAATGAGTTACCCCAACAATTGTGGGAGTCCGTGGAGAGAAATAGGCATTTTTGGGTAAATTTTTCTGACCTGTTTTAGTAGGATCGTTGCTCAGACGTGACTGCTGCTCCCTCTAACTATCAAGAGAGTCTTGGGGCAAAGGAGTGAGAGAAGTTATATTTCACTGTTTGGGGTTTTTTTCCCAATGGTCAGCTGGGTTTGTGACCTAAACCCATTTATTTTTTCATGGAAGAGATCTGGTTTTGTATTAAAAAAGAACCTAAGAACCACGTGTCAGAAGGCTGGAAGGCTGCTACTCCAGTGCTTTTAGTAGAGAGATGAGAAGGATGATAGGTCATCTTCCCTGTCTCTCTACTAATAAATGGATAGCTGGATTGCCGAGCTACGTTACATCTTCTGGGGATTTTCTTTAGTCAGATTAGCTGAGAAAGTCTACTACTGTATGTAGAATGTCTTGATCATGCAACACTCCTCTGGCAAAGGAGAACTGGGGGACAACTCTTGGCAGACAATATGGAAGGACTTCCATATGAAAATATTTCTACTTCTTACACTTTCTTTCCTATTTGAAATTTTCCATGGGGTAAATTTTCTGACTGATTCTGACTGCAAATACATTTCAATGGCTTTGTTCCAGTGTTCTTTTTATCCCAGTCCCAAAGGGAAAAATGGTTTGAGTTATCCAAAATAACCATGATGAATGAAATTTCTGGCCTGATTAGGACATGAAAAAGGGCTGAATTCAGCCAACACAAATGGTTTTATTTTAAACATTGATTGTTTCGTACAAATATTTTGTTCAAGCAAAGCAACTCATAGAAACAAAACTAAATATGAATACTCAAAACTAATTTGATGGAAAAAGCAAGACATTTTAAAAATAACTTAATTTTCTTCTTGATAGACAAATTTTTGACTTTTCATTGGACAACCAGAATATTTAAATGAAAATTTTTCTCAACGAGGATGAGCAACATTTCCCACTTTCATGTAACATTCTGTTTTCTAAATAAGATGGCAGCCAGTATACAGCTTGTAAAAGGAGTGTTTAACAATTTTCTTCTTCTCTAACCCACTGCAGATTTCACCACTGGAAAAGTAAACAGTTTATTCCATAAGGTTAATTTAGATTAATCGGACTATTTTACAGTAAAGGCTGTAGAACACATATCTAATATATCACATATCTTAATTGCACCTTCTGGTTTTCACAAAATTTTAACAGATTTGTGGTTATTGTTTCTCTCAGGAAGAGAATTCTCTTGTCTCCCCAATTTACCAGCAGGATGTGAATGTTACAAACATGCTCATGGCTTCAGGTGGTACTTCTGGTTTGTGTTGCTACTGACTGCTGTTCTCCCCAGCCTCCTTGGCTCATCAGGTCATGTTTCCCCATATCTGCGTAGCAGGTCTTTGGAAGCCCTGTGCTATTCAAGACAATGGGTGTTTTTAGCACAAACTCTGCACTTTCAGTTCATCAGTAAAGGGCCTTCTGTACTGCAGCAGTGAACAAGTGGCAGCGATAAACTCACCAATTCCACTGGCCTCATGGAGGAAGGAATAGGGCGGATCTGTAGCATCTGAATGAAGGACACACTGGAAACACACAAAAGATGTGCTCCAAAAACACGAACAACAGTGAGAAAGTAACCATGGATTTCAGTCTCTTTTGGATATGACTCAGGCAGATAACACAAGTTATGCTGTGTAGTACATGATTTATTGTGATAGACATGTATTTTAATATAGAGAACATAAAAGCAAAATGTGTATCATTTTCTGATAATGGTTTAGTTTTGGGGATTTTTTTCCTGTTGGATGGCAGCAAAATTGCTATTTTTCTTTAAAGAAAACTTATAATCACTAATGCACATATATTTTTAAACAGAACTGAAGTATGTATCAAAACTAATTACACATGAAATCTAAAAACTGTGTAGTATTTTGACCATGAAGATAGGGTTTGTGGGAACTTTCTATTGTCAAAGAAGTGTGCAAGCAAACACAATTGTTCAAAAAAGCCTTTGAATAAAAATTCTATAGATAATGCTTTAAATTTTTAAATAGTTTGGGGTGTTTTTTCTGTGATAGATCTATTCTTTTTGATGTTAGTAATAACATACATTCCATCGATCTGTCTCCCCAATGACCTCCTGAAGTTTGGTGGTAGAGCTATTAATACATTGCTTAAGTTCATCTTCCTTGTTTTCTCTACACTAAGTTATTCCTTCACGAATTATCCAGTGTTGAGACTGAGCAGAAAAAAAAATCTGGTATCTGTGAGCAATATTTTCCATTGGTCTTGAAAGAGCAATTAAGGAATGTTCTATTTACTCTTCCAAAGCCAATTCATCCAAAAAAACCCTGTTGGGATATTTTATTTTCCTCTCTCTACTCATACTATTTTTCAAATTTTGCTCATTTCCTTTAAAGTAATTCCATGTTTTCTTGTGTTAGACATTTGTCTTTTCCAGTGAATGCTAGATTACGCATGATATTGGGATGAATAACTGGGAAAAAAGAGGATCTCTTTTTATCATCATCATTTACATTTTCACACTGTAATCTATTTTTTTCAGGGAATTCTTATGGGAAAGATACACCTATGAAACTACATTATTCTTCTAAAAGTTAAAGTATTCTGAACCAGTTTTTACTGAAATCAATGAAACAGTTCAGGATAAATTTGTATAATCACCAAACGAAAAGGAGTACAATATTTGTTGCATTTTTGTTGCATATTTAATTGAGCTACTGTAAGTCATAAACCTCCAAACCTCTTAAGAAAAAATGTTCTCAAATTCAAAATACAATACAAATTGCTTAATTTCGCATTGCTTATTAAGACTACACAACCACTTACTAGGTGATATTCAGATAGATTTTTGCATACTATACTCAGATTTATACAAGCTGAATATATTTCTTGTATCACCCAAGAAAAATCCCATTGTGGGTTAATCAAGACTGGAAATATTGTAAAGATTCATTGCATAAAAAAAAAGTGAATTTCCACCGTAATTTAATCATGAATATTTACGTTTTAAATTATATTTATGTAGGTGTGAATAACTGCTCTACAAAATCCTTTTGTCCAGATGTACAAGATGTATTGCAATAGAAAACATTATAAAGCGTTAGTTACAGACTATGTATAGTTGATATTTCTTAGAAGTTATGATTATTAAAAAAAAAACCCCAAACATAAAATGCACACATAAGAAGCCTTTAGTATTATAAGCATTGTAATAACTACATTCTGGAAATTCAAGGTCTCAAACAGTTCTATAACTCATCCTATTCAAACCTAATACAGCACAATGCAATTTTTACAGTGCCCTTTGTGCTAGTATCCTGGAGCACTTTAAAATGAATAAAGTTAAAATTAGCAATGTAGCACTCAATTTCCTAAAGGAGTTACTTTAGAAAAACTAAGTAAAATCAATGCCTTAAATGTTTGGATTTAAAACCCTGGCAATTGAAGCTCTTTTTATTTCAAGTAGCAAAGTATTCCAGATCTCCTGAAGAAAATGTCTGAAGGCTCTATAGGTTTAGGATATCAAAAAAGTATTTAAGAATTATGAAACCATCATCTATCAATCTCTGAGTGCATACTGATAGGCATGGAAAGCAAATGTAATGTCTAAGTAGAGCTATATAGCTGTCTCTGCATCAAATAGCAAGCTAGTAGTTTATTTGCATTTCTATCACACATTTCACCTGAAGATCTCAAGCCAGTCCCTCTGTTAATTCCAGCAGAACAGTATAAAACCCTTAAAAATACAACAGTGAACTCCAGTAGCATGCTGGATAAAGGAGTTTTGTATGAGCAGCAGGTGAGGTGCTACCCTCCAATAGACTACAGGGTCAATTGCACATCAGGGGGCATCACTTGCGTAATGGGTCTCTCCATAAGTGATTTTATTAAATTATAATTTTCAAGATGATTATTCCACATCCTGTATTTACATATGGAAGCATCATTTGCAAAAAACAGTTTTGTAGAAACTTGGCAATTGAAGTTGTAGCAGCAAGCAGTATAGAATCCATGCCTGTGTCCTCTCCTCTCTCTTGAGGAAGCACTTAAACATATATCAGAATGCCAAGATGGAAAAAAAGGATATCACAATAGTATGAGATCCTGATAAGCAAGCAGTACTCCTGCTATTTCTGCTAAACAGCTTGATTTTATCAAAAGAAAGAAATAAACTTGTTTTCAAAATGGATAAAATTGGAAAAGTCTTGTTTCAAATTATAGAAAAATAGTTATAGTTTATTTTAATAGATTTTTGAGAGACATGAAACAGGAATGTAATAGTTTCATACATGGACAGGAACTTGAACTACTCAGGGTGCCCAGGATGAGGAATATGGTCTCAAATGAGTCCTCTAAGCAGGAATCTGGGTATTCTTCATCTTGATTGACTGGGCAGGAAAGCAAAGTTCTGCAATGGCAGTCTATCAGCACAATTCATTCAGTCACCTACGTTGTAAAGCAACATGGAAGCAAGATATAGAATGTGTGGTCACCTGCAACTTCTCTTTGTAGCCATAGTTTGCCTTATTTTTATATCCTCTTTTGAGTTTCCTTTCTCTTATCTTCCCTATTGCTACAATTCACTCTACAACAAACCACTAACTTTTTTACTTGACTAGCTATCTCTGATTTCTCTTGTGCCCCAGTGAGATAATAATTCACCTGGAGGGAAGCCTGATTTACTGGATCTGCTCTGAGTAGAAGGTCAAACCAGATGACTTCTGGTAGTTTCTTCTAACCTGCATAATTATATCATTCTAAAATTAATGCTGAGTTAGGTTGTCTTTTCCTTTTATATAATTTCTGCTTTAATTTACTATTGTAATTGAGGCTCAGGCGCTGCTTAGTTAAGTAGTTTAGTTAGTAAAGTGCTGTTGTCATTGTTCTCCATGTCTTTAAATAATCTGTTTCTGAATTCAGTGAGTAAATGAAAATAGTTTATAAAAGCTTGCAGTTTTATGAGAGTATCTACATGTTTCTTTCTCTCTCTAGTGATACCATGATAATGTGATCTGCCAAAAAGACATTTGTACAAGCTCTGCATCCAGTTGTGGATGCACTTAGTTTCAACAGCACTTCACTGTATTCTGGAACTGCTGAGATCAGGATTGATTTGGGAATCTTAATAATTTGTAAAAACTTTTTGTTTAAGTATGTTTTTTGCTCTGATGAAGACAGCCTATTGACAACAGGACAGACTTTGGCAGGAAACATTATAGGCACCAATTACAAAAATAATCTGCGTTGTGAAGGTTATCTTAAATATGCATTTCTGCTTTCATGAGAAGCCTTTCTTAATTTGTTGAGTGATGAAAGACTACTAAAATCTGAGCAAGTCTGAAAAGAAAGATATGAAAGCCTATAGAGCCTTTGTTGATGGGTCGGTCTTTGCCACAGAGATGGCAAGAGCGCATGAGAGAAAAAGAAGGGAGACAAAGACATTCTGGGTGTAGAGAAAGGTGTTGTCCTTATATTGGAAAGAAATAGTGTGTCAGGACATGTCTTGTGTCTTGACATTGGTGCTTGGAAAATTACAGATGCAGAAATTAGGATCTACAGGTGTAACCAGAGGCTGCAGAGTAACTCTTGGGCTGTTAAATTCACAGCACTGCTGTGTGACTCGCTGCTGTGTGACTCAAGGCTCCTGTCCATTTCTCAGGTACCAGAAGGTCTTTGAAATTGGATTTCTTTTGTCATATTTTGAATGACCAGAAAAGAACCCAATGAAACAGCTAGCAGAAAAGCAGCTGTCTCCATGGAAAGGAGCGTGTTTTAAAGAGAGGTCCTTATGAGAAGGCACAACCAGGAAGAAGGAAAGTGTAATACTATTCCTCCCTACCTTCTTTGTGTAGCTACACTGTACAGGAAGGTGGCCTGGAGGAGGAAGGAGCAAACATAATCCCTGTTCCAGACACTGTCTCTAATGAATATCTAGTTCCTCATCACCAGCTTTCCCTCTGCAAGGGTTTTGGATACTGTGCGGGTTTTTTTAACATTTCTCTATTAGGTAAAGTAACACAAATGTTTTAAGTTTCTGCTACATTTAGCAGAAGCAAACACACTAGCTTAACAAGAGAGTAAGCATGGCCATTTTAAACATTGGTCCTAACTAGGGATTCCAGTTCTTGTTTTAGACTTTTTCCTATTCTATCTATCCACAGTGTGACATTTTTACAGTGCAAAACCTCTGTAACCTTTTCCATATCTTAATGTTTAAGGTGGTTTTACATGTCAGGTTGCGTGTGTTTTGGCTCACAAGAAGAGGCTATTTACACTTATACATATAGGCAATGATGCAAAATACTCATGGGAAAAAAGGACTGAGAGGTGAATAAAGTTATGAATACTTTCAGGAAACTGGGCTTTCAAAACTCACATATTTGCTGACAGGAAGAATTTTCTGACATCGTCATCATATTTTTTTTCTTCCTGATTCTTGAGTTTTCTTTATTGGTTTCTGCTCTTTTGCATAGTTCACCCCTTTGTCTGAAGCAGTTGTCAAACAGCTGTCATGTTTGCATGGGATGGGTGGTCACACCTGCTCCCACCCTTGGAAGGTGTGCACATACTCTGTCCCCTTTTCCAGAATGTCGTGGTAATGCAGGTCTGAAAATAAAGCCCCTAGTTAAGAGGAAAGGTCTGTCATTATCTCTTCTGTGTTTGATGGGATCTAAACCATGTTTAACTTTAGGTGCAGGGTTTATTTTTTCCAGAGTGGAGAAATCAAGAGAGAAAATGAAGAAAAGAATTTCAAATTCTAAATTACATAAACAATTAAACAACTGAAAGGAGTAGAAACAAGGACGGGGTAATTAATTCCTTGATGCACAATTGTGTGCATGCTAGGAAGGTAGAGATTGAAGAACAGTGATAGAAAACTCTGAAGTACTTGACAGATGCTTTTAAAGTGATAATAATAGCTACAATGTAAGACTGTATACTGCTCAGGGACGTTTTCTGAACTATCAGGTATTCATTTGGCTATAGGCAAACACAGATCAATGGCAACTGACTGAAAAGGAGAAGGGGTAATATTTTTTTTTTTTCTGAACAGTTCTTCTAAAATAAGTCTCTTTAAATTTGTGACACAGTCGGTCATGTGCATCATATTATGGCAGGTTACATCACATGATTTTATGTAGCCTGCTGGTAACATCACTTTGCATTATACATTTAAAGAAATACCGCTTCTTTTCACGTAGGGTAGAAGACAGTAATCAACTGACAAGTATTCTCCTGCTATCCATGAGAAGAAGCCAAGTATCAAATCTAATACTTTCCCCCTCCAACAAATAATTTTCTGTAAATGCCTGTGCATGACAAAATGCCAGCAGATAGTGGGTATTTCACAGCTGGTAACTCTCTTATTGTTTAGCTGTGATGTCTGCATCTTATCACACTGTGCAAATTATTTAGCAACTGCCATATTATTTATAGGTATGAATTGCACAAATTAATCTCATAAATAATTCATTTTTTACTGTGAATTAACATTCTGACACAGTTAAAAATCTAATTTTTTGGAAACAGTATCAATTGCTATGGGTACATAGTGATTTTTCAAGCCAGTGGATTTTGAAAAGCAAGTTGCAGTGAAAAGAATGAGAATGGTTTTTTCCTTTAACTTTACATACCACTAGGAAGAAGGTTTCAGACGGTGAAAAGTACTGCCACGGTCTTTAAGAAGAATTGTGTCATGTTAAGGCATTTACAGAAAGAGGAAAAACATTGGATTTCATGCTAACAGTATGTCAGTCTGTCATGATGCGACACCAATTTGTAAACAAAAACTAACTTAAATGAGTAACGATCCACTTATATAACTGAAACAAAAAAAGAGTAACATTCTTTTTCTTTCTCCAGTAAGACATAAGAATGTCATTGTGGACCTAACAGAAAGACAGTCGCAAGTTTGTTTGCTAGTAGACTCCTAGGGAGCTGAACACAAAAATCCAATAAATAATTAGCTCTCCTGTGACAGGCTTCTGAATTACTGTGATACATTAATTGGACAAAATTAGCATGAATTAAGGCAAATAAGTATAACATGTAATTTATTACTTACTAAGCACGGTGCTGCAGTGGAAGCCTCAGATTTCCCTTAAGATTGCTTTAACAGCTATAATGCATTCCTTAATTTACTCTGTGGAAAATCAATTTTTTCAGAGTTCATTAAGCACCAATATGTTACAATGCAAGTCCCTAGAGCGCAGAACTACAATACGTTATGCAAATTCATACCAGTGTGTTACCAATATGTAAATAGCAATAATACTATTGTCAGCTTTCTATTGATAGACATGCTGAAAAGGATAATGCTTAAAACTTCTTCAACTCTTTTGACTTGTTTCTGATATTAATCACTACTTCTTTTAAAAGCCATTCCTTAGGAGAGCTATTACTTTAAAATTTTTTTACACTTGCATTTCATTAATGAGAGTACTCTGAAGTCTCCGTTTGCAAAAAAAGTGGCAGATAAAGCTTTCTAACATGTTCATAACATCATGCCTTCCACAATAACTCAATGTTTTTACTTGATGCATAAATGGACCATGCTGACTGATACTTATGACAGATATATACCATGCAATAAATGAAAGAGAAGGCATTCCTAAACTATAAGCTCTATAAATATATAATTTATTTTAAACTTTTCCTTCCCTTGTTTTTAGCACAAAAAATAAAAATAAAATCACATAATATTAATTCCAGCTCTTGAAATTTAACCCAGCAGTAGCTAAACACCACAGAGGTACTCTCTAACTCCTCCCCCCTTCCACTAAGCACAATGTCATATAGTCTGAAATATCCCTTTGGCCAGTTTGGGTTATCTGTCCTATCTGTCCCCTCCCAGCTTCTTGTACCCCTCAGCCTCCTTACTGATGGGGTGGTGTGAGAAGCAGCTAAGTCCTTGATTTAGTGTAAACACTGCTTAGCTGCAACTAAAACATCAGTGTGTTATCAACATTATTCTCATTCTAAATCCAAAACACAGCACTGTACCAGCTACTAGGAAGCAAATTAAATCTATCCCAGCTGAAACCAGGACACCAGATAGTCAAATGTGAGCCACTGACATTAAGAAAATGAAGTCCCAGATTGTTCGATATTCACCTAATCATATGACAGACTCCAAAGCTATCACAATAATGGCCTCCGGAGCTCTTTGGGGAGACAGATGTCACCAGTGGAAAGATGATTTCCATGTCTTGGCACTCTGAAATTGTCAAACTGAGGGAGGGAAAAGGAGAGTAGGATTTTGCTAGTGAGAAAGCATCCTTTGTGGAAGGAGGAGTCATGTCTCACTCCTGTCATTTTCCCTTTCATCAGATTTGTTTTGAATAAAATCGTTTCCGCCTAAATCTCACTCTGAGAAGCAAGGAATGTCTTTGTCATAAACTATAAATACCTGCATTTAAGTCCACAATTTGGCCCTGATCTGTAACAATAAGGGCCAGGTCAGAAGATTTGGCTTGAAGGGTTTGGACCTGTGAAGGCAGGAGGGGGTTTTTGAGAATGTAAAACAGATCCTTTGAGTTCTGGTAAGACTGGTAGAAGAACAAGATATTTGGTCATGATCTTTTCAGTCTCAGATGAATCAGCAATTGATAAAACTATTGGTCTGCAACTACTTCAGAATTTAGTCCACAGAACACTTGTTTGAAGATTTTTTTTGTGGTTGTCTAGGTCTAATGAACCATAAAAGGTTTAATTTGTTAGGACCTCCTTGTTTATGAAAACAACACAGTGAGGCCTATATGTAATTTTGTTTACTATCACGTTTGTAGTGTTTCTTACTAAAATACAGGAAATGCTGTTCTAGAGATAAATATTATTGCATTAAAAATGCCCACTAATACACAGTTATATATTCAGGCCTTTCCTCAGTCCAGCATTTCATATACTGTGATTATGGCACCCCATGCCTAGCAGCTATAATCAGATGGTTAACACATAGCCTAGCAGCTATAATCAGAGTCTCCACATCCCCATCCATTGAAGACCATTCTTCAGGAGACAGGTAAAGCAGAACCAATGCATCCTTGATGTTTTCAGTATGTATCTACTCTGGAACCATTTTTAAAACAAATATCTACTTGAACCTGAGCATATATTAGAGATCAACTCAGTCTGCAAATTGAGATTTGTTTCAGGCTTAATCTCACCCCTTGAGATGTTCAGCCATTCAACATATTTCAGTGCTAGTACTTGATGCCATAGTTGTGTGCCAGTGGAAAATGGATCCCTCTGGAACTGAATCGGGTACTCACAGACTCTGACCCCCTAAGGATAGAAGGGGTATGGAATAATTGGGAAATATTTACCATTTGTTTATGTTAATGACAACTTTAATTAAGGAACAGGTAGCAATATCTGGCTCCATCTATGCAGGGATTTTATATACAACAAACATTTTTTTATTTGTGCTTTCACAATCCTTGTAATTACTCAAAAAAGTATTATATATATTCTAGAAAAAAAACCCAAAACCACTTCAAATAGCTTTATGCACCAAAGGAAGTGGGATTTTTGAATTCAGATTAGTGGATTTGTATTTTCTATGGATGATTATATAGCATACTTAAAAGTAGTCCCTCAGACAACCTTAAAGAATCTGGAATGGGTATGAAAGGTGACAAAACTGTGGAAATTCTGTTATCTTTATTGTCCATGTAAACTGAGTAGCAGAGAACATATGCAGAGAAATATTGTGATCCATATAGGATATAAATATATATTTATAAATAAATAAATAAATAAATAAATAAATAAATAAATAAATAAATAAGGATCTATATTTATTTGTATATGTATATAAAAATTTCACTTTCTTTTAAACTGAGATGGAGTACAATACTGTAAGACAATTTAAAAAGAAGCCTGATGAAGTAAAATCTCTGCTTAATAAAGAATACAAGAAAGATAGCTTTTTTCTGCTCTGAAAATTATGGGGGTTTGGTTGTATTGTTTTTCTTTTACACAAGAACCTGCTAAATGCACAGGGCACATGCGTTTACAGATAGCATGCGAAAGAGCAGTAGCTGCAGTATTTGCTGGTTCTGAGTCAGACCAAGTTACAGTTACAGAAGTGTGAGAGTTTAAACCTCTGAGGGCTTCTCTTGCCTTGCTGCCATTCTTCACCACTCGTTTCCAGTCTCCCAGAGGCCTGCCCTGACTCACTACAGTGTGCTGAGGAGTAAAGCACTAATGTTTGTGACATCTTCTGATTTGGTTTGGAAGTTCATTTTAACACATTGCATAGGGCAGCAGTGGCTCAAAAATAATGTGTGTCAAGGATTATTACTGCTGTACTGACTATGAGTCTGTGCAAAGTCTTCCACATTTTACTTACAATGCCTCAATTAATGCTAGAAATATTTCTGTCAAAACCAGTTCTCAGATGTCACGATGTTTTTCTATTCTGTTCATTCTTAACTACCTCCATATTCTTGTCTAGAGTTGAGAGTGAAGGCATTTTTTGCCTTCCTGTTATCAATCCTTTGAAAATGCTAGAAAACAATATACAGATAGCATAATAACATTTTATCAAATTTTATACATTTTAAAACCTTTTAATTACCAAATACTGTGAATTTATAAAGCAATCATAATAATTTTTCAGAAGAATTTGTTCCTAACTCTAGGCATTAATATGTCAGGTGCTGGTTTCTATCATCACTTATGACTTAATATTCAAAAGTAGTCAGCTTGACTAACTTTCTAATCATATACATTTTTTCTGTCATCTCCCATCTTGCAGAATATTGAAAGCCACTAGAATGGACATTACCTCTTCTGTCATTATGCATGGTATGTCTCATAAATAAATTTTTAAAAGTGTTACAAATGGTTAGGGAGTAGACTCTACCTACCTATCCACAGGGGAAGTGCACTTATCTGCACCATTCCTCTCAATTCCGTATCGTCTTTTGACTTCAAGACTTTTTCTTTTTTGATTATGCGATGGCTCAGCCTGAAAAGAAAGATTAGAAAGAATCTTCTTATCAGCCTCTTTTGTTCTTAGAGTTAACTCTAGTTGGTCATTGGGCATGGCATTTTGGGGGAAACAAATCTCCTTAAGCTAAGGAGTAGCTGGAATGCAGATATCACTTCTCTGAGTGCTCTGGTCATTTAGATATTTTGCAAAAAGCCAAGTCTGGGGCTGTAGCCTCAAAGCAGAACCACACCTGAACATTTGTGAGAGGCTAAAGTTCAGACACACCTGATCCTGACAAACCCCAGCCAAGCCTGGGTTTTTTGATCTGTCTTCTGAGTAGTTTCACCCTGTTGATTGTAGAGCACTTTGGTACCAGGGTAACACATTCTGAATATCCTGAGTGAGGTCAGTTGCCTACCTGCTTTTTGTAGCTCTTTAAGTGCTAATATAATGTCTTACCATTAAGTCTATGCCATCTGAATTAATCAAGCTTATTGGTTATAGCAGGTGTGTCAAGAAACTACCAAAATACTTCCTTTTCATGCAATACTCATTTATCCCTTCTCTTGTTGAGACCACGTATTTAATAACTAGCTACAACGATAGAAAATTTGACAGAACTATGCCAGGAATTTACTCAGTGTATGGCTTCATGTGGAAATGAAAAGAGGAGTATGAAGCACCCTTAATGGCTGTAGAAAGTCTGATTCCTTTTTGTTCCCTGTTGGAATTAGAGATCATTATTTTCCTGCTTTCTTTTTGCATTGAGAGAATAGTGAAACATACCAGAATTTATCCTTTAACTTTCAATCACATTCTCTCCAAATGTAACAATTCCCTTCTGATCTTTGTTGTTACTAAAATTGGTATATGTGTCTGCCCTTATGTGTGCCTTATGGTCCCTCACTTAAGCTGCATCTCTAAAAACAGTTTGCAAATATGTGTTTGTGTTAAGAGATAAATGTCACCAGCATTCTCCTCAACAAAGTCAAAAATCAGTGAGATATAAGGCAAAAAATTCAAATGCTACTGAACAATGGGGGAAGTTGACTACCCACAGGTATGGCAGGGTGATTATCTATCTGCTCACAATCTGTCCACAGCTGGATATTGAGTTAAATTTATTTACTCTTTCAAAGAAAAACTGAAGCTCCAAGAATAGATGATTGTCATAAACTTGTCCAAAAGAATTAAAGTTAAGACCTTGTTTCAGAGTCCTCTGTCTTTATCATGCAGTATACTGTTCTGCATCTCATTAGGTCATGTCCACATACATTTGCAAGAGAAATAACCTGTGTACAGAGGCATCAACCCGATCTCTGGAACTTCTCTTTCTTTTCTTTTCTTTTCTTTTCTTTTCTTTTCTTTTCTTTTCTTTTCTTTTCTTTTCTTTTCTTTTCTTT
>VZUI01007187.1:0-82674 GCA_013401135.1 Cettia cetti | reverse complement strand
AGTATAAAAGCTCAGAATAGTAAAGATAAAAATGCACTAGGGCTCAGCACAGCAGTCAAGGGGGCAGTGACCCAGCTTAAGGAAAATGAAGGGGGGGGGGGGGGGGTTACACTGCAGGAGTGCCTTGATTTTATTTTTTTCCTTCTCTTTCCCTTCCAGAGTCATACCCTAAAGTAACTTCTTCACTCCCCTCAACCACCTGAGTTGCACCCCTCCAACTTCATGGAGAGGAGCCATGCATGACACAATCAACAATCTCCTTCAGACTTTTCCATGCAGTCAATCTTTATTATAGCAGTATTCTCATATTCACATCAAGTACATAGAACTTTTTGCCTTTCATATAATACAGAGTTCTTTAAATAACTTTACACTGAAATAGTTTTCTTCAATCTGAATTAAGCTATCAAATTTTAATATGTTTTAAGTCTCCATGCTCTCTAACCAAACTGGACAATATTTCCCATTGTACAAATTTACATGAGAAAAACTCCAAAGTACAAATGAAGGGACAACAAAAGTAAAGGGAGAAGGAACAAACAAGAAAAATAAGTTGTATTGGCAATTACAGGGGAAACTTGAGAAGGAACGAAGGGGAGTTGCCATGACCTACATAACAGGAAACCAAAAATAAACATTTTGTTATGAATTAAAAAATAAATACAAGTTTCAAAACAATTACTCCATTGTAGATTTTAAAAAGCAGCTATGGAAATCTACTAACACAATGGGTTGTTTTTAAGTAACCAGACTGGACCTTCTACTTTGCAGTCATAAGCCCCTTGCAAACCTCTGGTGGTCAAAAAAAAAAAATAAAAAATACAGCTGAAAGGAATGTGTTAGCACAGAGTTTAAAGTGGTGGGACATACATTTCATTGCACTAAGAAACAAACAAAAGAAATCAAATCTATATATAAATTTCCCTTTCCTCTCCTTACTACGTACTTTGCCTCTCATAAACAAGCCTCTGTATTATGAGGTAATGCCATTGTCTTGACTATATATAAAAATAATAAAGTTTAAAGGATACAGATCTGGGTATCTATAAACTTAAACAAGCCAGTCCTCTCTTACTCCCCCAGAGGGTCCAACCAGTGAGTGCTACCCCTTCCATCACTGCTCAATGCATGGTGCTCTCGTGGGAAGCCCAGGAGATCCGTGCCCCTTTCCTAATCTAGGAAAAGCAGCCTGTGCTCAAGTAAGACAGAGAGACAGTGCAAGTAACGCACAACAGGTTACACACACCTCCACCTGCTCCTGCAGAACAAGGCAGAGTCACAGAAGGCAACAGTGGCCAGCCTGCATGTGTGCTGGGGCAGGGGAGGAGGGAGCCTATCAGGCAGCTGATGGCTGATGCCTTCTGCAATTGCCCAAGAGTAATGTCCCTGCCCAGCCCCGGGAGAGCTTCACTGCACCCGGAGTGAGGTGGGGAGGAGGGTTACACCTGGAGAATGGGGGGTCAGGAGCAGCTCTGCACCCAGAATGAGGTGGGGAGGAGGGTTACACCTGGAGAATGGGGGGTCAGGAGCAGCTCTGCTCTTGGAGTGAGGATGACCACAGCAGATGGGCTGCCTCGTGCATCCCAGGTAGTGGCAGACCCTGCTCTAGAGGTACAGGGCAGTACTGGATCCCAAGAAGGTTTCAAGAGTGGAAAAGTAGTAGGGGGCAGGTCTTTCCCTAGTCCTAACAATGAGATTAGAACAGCCATGTTAATTTGGGTTGCCAACACATGCAAGTTGGCCACTGCCAGGTTTGTTGAGAAATGTGGAGGGGGGGAAGGGGAGGCAGGTAGGACACAAGGCTCATGAAAGAATGATGTGCTTTTTCTTTTGGTTTCTTTTTTTTTTTTTTTTTTTTTTTTTTTTTTTTTTTTTTTTTTTTTTTTTTTTTTTTTTTTCCCTAAAGGTTCACAGCTTTGACTAAAAAAGCACATTTATTGCACTTACACTTTATTTTAGACAGAGTTAATTTAAAATATGCCCTCACAACCCCCCACCATCCCCCCCACTCAACACCCAAGTTTGGTCCATTTTTCCCAAGACCCAACATCCATGCTCAGATGATGGGCTTCATTTCTTCTCCTAATGTTCCACTGAACTCCCAAACACAGATGGATTTTTCTCTTCAACAAGGGTGAATACACAAATGCAACACAGAATGACATTTATCAAAGCAAAACCTGACCATTTTCCAAACCCAAATAAAAAGCAAAAAAAGAAAACAGTTATTTTTGTGGTTTACTTGCTCAAAAGTAAATGTCACACAAGGCTTATTCTAAAGTACAGCTGCTGCAAACATGACAAACTAGACAAAATGACCAGACAGGCCACTGTTGGCTCTTGAGGAGGCTGGGTGAGCTAAACACACTGCTGCTGGATGCTATGAAGCAAATACTAGGTAGTTTAGAAGTTCTTAAAAAAACCCCAAAAACCCAACAAAAAAACCCCACCAAAAAACAACCCCACCCCAAACAAACAAACAAACAAAAAAAAGACAAAATAACAATCACATGTACTTTTAGTGCAGAATTTGGGGTAGGTAGAAGGATTCCAGCTAGTTCCTGGAACACATGTAAAACATTTTTACACTTTGTTTTCTAAAAGGAACAAACGCAAATTAAAATTGGTTTGATATTTCATATGAACTATGCATTTAGACATAACTTCGTAAGTTACAATTATGCCAAAAGTCCTGCCCCAAGGAAGAAAAGGAAAAGATCTGAAAAAGCACTAATATACAAACCCATTATTTTGTCCTTCATGGACAAGTAGGTTAAATATGACACTGATATGTAGGTACTGCCAGAAGTCTACATAACCAGTCTGAAATTTGAACAAACCAAATTCCCACCTACTGGTTGTCCCTCGGCTGACAAGTCACCTACCATCTCCCACAGTTAATGTGCAATAATGGGATGTGATCACTGAACAGCAACTCTAAGAGGCCCAGGGAAGAAGTGAGGAAACCTGCTGACATTCCAGAAACAAAACTTAATGCATTTTCTGGGACAAGGAACTAATTGTATGGTGTGATGCATGTGAACCTTAACTACGTGAGTGCTAGCCATCAGTTTCTCCTCATCTAGCTCTCATTCTTCATTTACCATCTCATCCCAAGATGCTATGAGAGTGCAACTTTGGGCCTCTTTGGAGCTTTCTTTAACAAGATCTGTCTTTGGAAGGGGAGGAAGGCTTACTTGTTTCTAATTTAAATGAACCTCATTGCCTGCTGACAGAGCAGATTTCAAGCAGCTGGTTTACTGTAACTAAATCCAGTATCCTTAAATTCTTAGCTTTCAAATGCTAATAGGTATTTTGGGGAATGCTCTCTGCCCTCCTTGCTCCTTTACAGAAGTTGACCAACTCCAAACTACCTACCTACAGGGATAGCTATATACAAAACTACTGCAGCAGATGTAAACCAAAGACACTGCTCTAGTTACAAAGCACCTGGTTTACATTCTGTTGTACTTCTTAAAGTTGCAAAGGCACATGATCATTTGGCAAACTACAAAAACTGTTTTGGAGAATCCCTATGTAAACCATTGAACAGAGGGTCTTAGTAGCTCTCTTTTCCAAACAAAAGAGAGAATTCAGTTTTCATCTGAGTTCACTCTTGGTGTAGTCTGTATTCTGCAGCTTTTAAACCTTCCTCCTTCTACAGGTTCATAGTTACTGCTGTCATGGTGCTGATTTAGTAGATTCTGTTAGCATCCTTGAAACTTAAATGCAACCTTTTTCATTTTAACAACCTGGCTCTGCTCTTCTGATAGTTTATTAGGTAAGAATCACAGCATCATAGAATATGCAGAGCTGGAAGGGACCCACAAGGGTCATCAAAGTCCAACTCCTGGCCCTGCATAGGACACCCCAAGAATCACTCCATGTGCCTGAGAACATTGTCCAAACTTGAACAAACGCTTCTTGAACTCTGTCAGGCTCAGTGCTGTGACCACTGCCTTGGGGAACCTGTTCCAGTGTCTGACCACCCCCTGGCTGAAGAACCTTTTCCTGATATCCAACCTAAACATCCCTGATGCGACTTCAGGCCATTATTCCCTTGGGTCCTGTCACTGGACACCACAGAGCAGAGATCAGTGCTGCCCGTCCTCTTCCTCTCACAAGGGAGTTGTAACTGCAGAGAGGTCTCCCCTCAGTCTCCTCCAGGCTGAGCACACCAAGAGACCTCAGTTGCTCCTCATACAGCTTCCCCTCCACATCCTTCACCACCCTCATGGCCCTCCTCCATATACTCTCTAATAGTTTATTACTAATAGTTAATAGTAATAGTCTTTCTTACACTGTGGCACCCAAACCTGCCCCCAGCCCCCAGGGTGAGGCCGCCCCAGCTCAGAGCAGAGCAGGACAATCCCCTCCCTTGCCCAGCTGGTGATGCTGTGTCTGATGTACCCAGGACAGGGATGCCCTCCTGGCTGCCAGGGCACTGCTGGCTCAACTTGCCACTGACCAGGGCCCCCAGGCCCCTTTGTGCTCTCCAGTCTCTTGTCCCCCAGTCTATACACAAAGCCAGGGTTTATACACCCCGGTGCAGAATTCAGTACTTGCCTTGGCTAAACTTCATGTGGTGGGTATGAAGTTGGTATGAAGTAATGAAGCAGTGAAGAAAGGGATTTCAAATGCATGCTAAAACAAACACCAAGTGCAAATGCACAGTAACAAGACTGCAGCAAGCAAAGTTTGTTTCATAAACTTCTACATGAAATGCATCAGAGAAAACCAGAACACTCAGCACCTTCAGAGTGATGCCCTAAGAGTCCACTCCTGCAGCTGCTTTTTAACTTGACTGCACCCAGCAGCTTTGCCTGTCCCACTGTGCTACTGGTGATACATTTTATCAACAGAGGACAGTTGTCTACAGTACTATGAAGAGTTTGTGCTACACACACAGCACTCACGGTCAAGAAAGAAAGGAAATAAAATCTAGAGGCTGCAAAAGTGTGAAATGTCTACATGCTTCTCCGCTAAATTTCGCCCCTCCAGATATCAAAGCTGCAATTTGTTTGTGAGATGTCTGGGGATCTTGCTTCCCTCAGCCTTCTGTAAAATGCTGGAAGCATTTACACCACCAGGAAATCACAGAAGAAAAACTATTTATGTGATCTTCAGGGTACTTTTCCCCCAGTTTGGGCATTTATGGAAAGACATTATTTAACAATACAATCAGGATTTCACTCATTTTACGTCACAAAGGCCAAATTCTGCCTCTAATAAGCACATACTAATCCAAGTGATGCTAAGACATCATGGTAAAATGGCAGTATTTGTTCTCAAATGTTTTGCATCATCATCAGCTGCTAGAGCATTAACGTACAAGAAAAGATGATTTGGGATAAGCGTAAAAAGAAGAATTGGATTCATTTCATGACCTGTGTGACTTAGGCAAAAAAAGAAGAAATGACTGGGCTAACTGTATCTGGGGCTATGTAGGACTTAACAGACACAGAAATTACTTTCAAAGTAACCTGGCCTCTATATTCCTGCCATTTGGCTAGAGCTCCACCACACTATTGCAGTTCTGGCAAATATACCAGGGGGAACAATCACATACTGAGCAAGCAGGAAGGTGTAACAGGCTTCTGTTACCTGTATGGAAAAGGAAAGGCAGAGGGGAAGGTCTGTGCCTGGTTGATAAAGACATGATTAGCTGGGACTGGATACTGGTACTTTTGCAAATGATTATGAAATACAAGATACTACAGAGCTAGAAGAAGCAGTATGACTCTCTAGGCGTTTGTCCCAACACGTGCACATGAAGTATGTACTCACATTTCCCTACTATGGCATGTGCCTGTGGTTGGGACACCACGAAGAAGCTTAAGGAATTTGGGGTAACAGGCATGAATGGCTGTTTCATGCCTGTTATCAATGACCAATTCATCAATTGGTCATTTCAGTTTACTTCCTTCATCCCACTGCTACAGAGAGCACTCATTTTTCATTTATTCTTGTTTCCCCATTCACTAAACATCTACAGGGCATCTTTAAGACCAGTTCTGATGGCATGCAAGACATCCAGAAAAACTCCTGAAGGAAAAGATAAAACCAAAAATAATCCCGATTATTTACAAACCACATTTCTTCCAAAGTTTTGCATGAGCATTACCTGGGAACTCTTACAGACAAACACACATTACTACAGCTATCTGGAGGGAAACAAACAAACAAGAAAACCAGTAGAAATGCATCCTGAAAGGACTTCTCTAAACAGCAGCCAAACAACTTGCACATTCCTCAGGGAAAAGAAACAGAACCAGAAACAAAACAGAAAAACAAAACTACAAACAAACAAACCCCAATAAAAAACCCCCAGAGATTATGTGT
Organism: Cettia cetti; assembly: GCA_013401135.1. Taxonomy (NCBI): domain Eukaryota; kingdom Metazoa; phylum Chordata; class Aves; order Passeriformes; family Sylviidae; genus Cettia; species Cettia cetti. The sequence continues at coordinate 76,332 of VZUI01007187.1, read as the reverse complement.
TACTTATAAAGTGCTTTGCATGGACAAGGATAGCAATTTTCCTTGTGCTTTTCCTATGGGCTCAAGAAGCATATTGTAGACTAATGGGTAATGAATCTTCACCAAAGTAAGTTCATTTTAAGCAAAGATAGAATGAAGTTTCTAACAGAGAATCTTCCACCAGAGCATGACTTTGTGGAAGGAAATGAGAGCTTTTAACAAGCTCTGTAAAACAAATGAGTGTTGAACCACCTGTCTACTCCATACTTGCTCTTTTAACAGCTTCTTTGAAAAGAACCTTTACCTCAGTATCCCTGACAGGTACAAATGGGACCACAGCCCATAAAGGGGCTGGAGCCAAGCACAGGGTGAAAGGAGCAGCAGTGACTCCTTCCCACTCTGGGAGCCTGTATCTGGTAAATGCTCTCTCCTGCCTGCTGCCACCGGTGGCCGCAGGCTCCCTCCACATCTCAGGTACTGGCCTCAGATGATCACCAGGGAGAACTCTGACTGCACCACCTGCACACCACTGCTCTGCATCAGCTTCTCCACACTGGAAAGTGGCTATTGCTACTTTATAAATTCCTGCCAACCTCACTAAGGAAAAAACCTTACAGCATCTGAAGACGCACAGCAGACAAGAAAAAAATTTGTGCTTTTTTTTTTCCTTTGTTTTTACAATGTGTCCTGTACACAAAATCAATTCTGTTCATGTACCAACATGAATCACTTCATTCTTGTAGTGACTATTAAGTCATTCACTATTGCTATCTTGCTAATGATTGTGGAATTAATGTGAATACACAGTATTTCAGTTTTAATTCCCACTTCAGATCAGTCCGGTCCCTATAGCCCCAGTAAATATTTACTGACAAATGTAATAGACTACCAGCAACACTGCAAAATTCCAGGGTATTAAAAGCGCCTTCTACTTGTGATGTGCTTTTCTCCCTTCATCTGGGAGCAACCTTCTGCAGACAGGAACAGTCCAACTTTCCCTGGGGAAGGAAGGACAGCACCCTCACTCGGTACATCCACATTCAGCATGGGCACCACATTCACACACATTTAACTCCTTCATTTATTCATGGTTTTGTTAAACACTCTCCACCTCCTCCCAGCAAGAACCTCCCTGCTAGAGGGGGGTCAGCTCTCCTGCCTCACCTGGAGTGGTACAGGGCTGATACAAATCAAATTCTGGAAACTTCTGTCTGAGCTTGAGTTTCTTTCCAATGCGGTCTGCCTTGCCTCTGTACAAGTAATTTACAGGTAATACCACATACCAGAGAACTCTGCAAGCAGATCACATCATGAGATAATCTACTAGAGGTAAATAGATGATGTGCAGAACTTTATGAGTTGTTGTTTTCCCTGACTGGGTAACTTGTCAAAAAGCTACTAACCATTTGAAAACCAGGACTGGAGGACAGGAAAACAAAGCACTCTAGTGGAGATACCGCCACCTTCATCCTAGTTTGCAAAGTGTACAGAAGGGAAAGACAAACAGAAGGGAAGAGATGACGGGGAGGAAAGCAATGAGAGGAGGAGGAGTCAGCGTGGATCCAGCAAGTACCGTTTTGTTTTGATCTAACAACTTGCCATTAGGACAAGATGCTCCACATTTACACACACACTTATCAGAGGACGTTTAGTTAACAGGATAAAAATCCTTTAAAAAAAGCTCTTGAAAGTACCAAAACATAATTTTTGGAATGTCTAATTCTAGGGGGGGATTGTATTTGTATTCAATTCAACCTGAGAACTTTTTTCCTCATTTATGAAAACATTACATATTGGTAAGGTACCTGGCATTAACCTGCACCCTCGTTTAAAATAAAACTTTTAAAGTAGGTACATACACCATTCACAGTCTGTATCAGGATTTCTACAGACTTTAGATGCTGCAGTAGCATCTTTGATAAATACATTGTATCATATGATACAAAAAAAATAAAAGAGAGGACAATCTCGCTACATTTTTTTTTAACTTCAGTTTGTTGCTGGACCAACAAAAGAAGGATCGACCTAATCCTTCAAAGAGATGTTGTATATGCACACACCAAGAAAATACTGGAAAAGGAAAAAGGTAAAGGATGATGGTTGTTGTTTGTTCTTTTTAAGAAGTGGTAAAGTAAATCTGAAAAAAAGGTGTGGCAGCATCCCCTTTTCCTTCAGATGAACCTCTCTGCCTCCAAAATAACTTTTCCAGCTCCCACTTCCCCACACTTTTAATTTTACAAGAATAAACCCCAGTAATACAGACAGATTGAGGTGTTTGACACTGCAGTAATACAGTGAAAAGGGGATACTGCGTTGTCCATAAATCAGTAAGTACACCAGAAAAAAAGGGATCAGAAGGGAAAATGATTCTTTGAAATTAGCACTCATCAGATGTTCAGCCTCTGATGGTTACGCTGTTAGAGGGAGAAAGGCGGCCTGCAGACCATCCAAAGCAAGTCTCCTAAGTTGCAGCAGCAGCAGCAGCTCCATCCCCTCACGCCCGAGCACCACAGTCACACCACGAGCGCCCTCTCCTCTCTCCTGGGAATGATGCCAACGGCACAGGCAGCCACTGCAGGTCTCCGAATGCACGTGGTGGTTTGTGTTGAAGGAGAAACACTGGCAGCAGAGGACTCTGGTTCCCAAAAAGGTACTTTTCCCCATTGTGTTGGAATGGTGGTTCCATTCTGCTCCACTTTTTAAGCTTATGGATATCTTTTCTAAATTACTTTAGGTTTTGCGGAGCAGAATGGAGTTTTGATGTTAAGAAACTGTAGGAACACAAGACCGAAATAACAGAGTGGGTGCTGCCATGGTGCTGTGGCTACTTGAACGCTGCAAATTCTCCTGTAGAGGGAGGACAAGAGCTTGGTTTAAAAAGATGATTTCAGTTACTAGACTAGTTGAACATCAGGCTGAATATAAAAGATGTTAAAAAATGCAAACTGTTAAAATTAAAGCACAAGAGAATACACAGTGAGAGAACATTGAATACAGACCCAGCATATTTAACCAACCAAGGACTTCTTGAAAGCGAGCCGTACCCATTCTTCCCAAGAAGGTGAAAGTTCAAGCAAATTCTAATTCATCATGCATTTGAAAATTAAATGTGTCAGCTTAATTTTACTTTAAATTCCTTATTGCACATATGTCCTCCTGAGAAACACCAGTTTCAATAAATGCACCAAACTGCAAACCAGTTCTGCTCTGCTGTAAAACTAGTTTAATAACAAAGAACTATATGAGACATCCATTACCCTTTAAAGACTATATACAGTAAAGTGCCTGAATGGAATACCAGTGTTAGAGAGTGCTAGGATTTGGTTTAGAGATCAAACATAGCAACCCACTGACAGAAGTGTAAGAATGGAGAGATTGTCTACTCAATCCCAGACCAGAAATTAGGCCTCACAGGGAGCATAACAAATAAATCAATTGCATGCTTCCTTCAGAAGAACTGAATAAAGAATAATTATATGCAGTGCTTACACATGTGATGATGTCCTGAAATCCTACGTAATTTATTTAGTGTCACCATGCCGTGAGACATTTCTGAGGGGATGCAACTATGGCACAGAGTAAAATTGCTGCTTGAAGTCTTTCAGGAGTTTGACAGAAGACTGAATAGAAGCTGAGTCTGAGATATTAATCCTCTTAATCTTACACTTCAGCAAAAAGAAATTTCCCTACCACCCACAAAGAAATTGTATTCTATAGGATTTTTAGTGAGGGGTGTCTAACTAAGCATAATCAAAAGGACTCAGGAGAAGGAGAAAGGAAACATACATAAAAGTCTCTCATGTTGGGTTTCATATGCATTTTGGGTTAGTTTATGCCACTTTCCTGACAACACTTCTCAGAGCTTTCCTAATACTGAAGGAGTGATAAACAGGCACAAGGAGTGTAATTCAACAGAATTACACTCAAATAACTGCTCCCTATCTGGTGTCCTTCCATCTTTTCAAGAGGGACTGTATTGTTGGCTTTGTTTTTTCTCAAGATTCTTATTCTTAACACTGGAAACAAAACAGAAACATCCCCCCAAACAAAATTCTAGGCTTATAGCCTTAATTCTGTGGAATGTCTTGCTCTACACCTTAAGCTCTGTCTTTACAGACTGTGGAGACAGGCTTAAGTTATAACAACAACAGAATAAAAGCTTCATGATGGATCTAATTGCCTATTTTACTAGTTCTATCACCAGATGAAACTCTTGCTCTAAATACTCTAAATATTGGATATTTTTTTTCTTGCTTTTTTCTGCTACATTTCATTGACCTCCCAACTGTCTTCACAGTATCTTCTAGAAACACCTCAAGTTTTGTACATGTTTTCTTTTAGAAGGACAAAAAAGTCACCAAGTATTGCCTGTGAGGCCAATTTTTAAGTGACATTTATGCTTAGCTACCCTTTCAAAACATGCTCTATTTAATTTATTTTTCAGTCTGCCTTTCTAAACTGGTGATTAAAGTTCAATTTATAAAAAAGAGATTGCTCCCTCATTACTCATCTTGTCCTTCTGCCCATTTCTGGTAATAATTCAGATTTTAATAGTCATATAGGGATTTCACAAAAAAAACACCCACTAAAAAACCTTTAATTGGAAAAGAGCAATGGAAAAATAGGACCAGAAGTAAAGAATTTTTGAGATAGAATGGCAGCTTTTAAAAGGTAATTTTTAGACTTCCCTGCCATTTAAACAAAACCTTAGCAAACACATTTTCTTCAACAAGCTAATGCTAAATCTCCCCTTTCAAAATTCCAGTGTTAATCTGATCCCAAATCAATAGGAGACCAAAACAGGTAACATGGTCATCTAATAAGGGGATTATGTTGGTTGAACATATATAAAATGCAGTTGCCAGTGACAGCTTTCCCTAGGTGAGGCATATACATGACTATACCTATCCACATCAGGCTATGAAACCACATGCTTGCTACAAGAAAAAAACCCAGATATTTATATTCATTGCAAGCCACACATATGAGGTGCTTTTTTATCAAGCAGAACTGCAAATATTTGCTTTGACTGGTAGCAAAGCAATTTCTTTCCAAAGGATGGATAGCATTGAAAATATGCACTTCTTACAAACCCCTTTCAAGTCAGCTACTAGTCTTTTCATGCTCATCTCATGCAGAGCAAGTGGAAACTATTTTAAATGCACCCTTTCAAAAAATCTCTACTTAAAAGATGTTGTTCTTTCATGTTGCCTCGAAACCATGTATTACAAAGGCATTTTTCTGAACGAATCTGCTGCCCCCAGTTCCTGGAAGGATTTAAGATGCAGCTACCATTCTGTACTCTCACAAATTTGTAAGCTACCTGAATTCATGAGGTCATACACACATCATCTTAACTGTATTTCTTATCCTGGGGTAGATGCCATGTTTCTCAGAAGAATCATAAGGAGAAGAATGGTTCCCTTCCAGGCGTGTGCCAGCCTTATCTACTGAAGTAGAGACTGATTTTTTGTAGGGAAACACCAGATTCCAACACCTTGCCTGGTTTACATTCACAGACACAGAAAAAAAGGAGGTAGTTTTCTGTTGGATCTTGTGCTGATCTTTTGTATGGGTACTATCCACTGGGTAGGTAAAAATTTGGAACATGTTGAAGGTACTAAGACAAATTTTATTTCTGTACTGATATGTAAGGATGTGAAATAAAAAGGAGTCTCATCTAGTATAAATTACTCCTCCAGAAAACCCTAGGATCCTACAGGCATGTTTTTTGAACCAACTGTTTCTAAACAATACAGGTTGAGTTGCATCTTTGAGAACTCTGACCCAAATCCATGGTGTAGTTAGGCACTTTCATCACACAGATACTCCTAAATCTCATTGAAGCAGCAATTAGAACTTACAGAAATGAGACCTCTAAATGCCTCTCTGTCAGATGAAGTTAATGATCCACAAAACAGCCTCCTTTTAGGCTTCATAATATGTTTAGTGAGAAGCTAAAATCACATTATGGAACCCAAAATGCTCAGTAAGAACAGGTGACACAGGAAAAATGCACTGACCATACAGCAGGAAATGGGGCCAAATGTGTCTAAGGATGGCAGCACTTCCCCCCATAACTGTAGCTCCGATGGCACAAACGAACAAGAAGGATAACACTACTCCAAGGAATAACTGGTTTGACCTGATCTGGCAGACCTGAACAAGAATAAACCTGGGCAGGGCAATGGTGATGGTTCTGCACTCCCTGCAACTCCCTGTGTGGGTAAGACTTTTCTGTGTGGGATGCCCCTTTTCTAGATTCTGCAGCAGACCCAGCAGCATCCTCTTGCTCTGTACTGAATACCAACCATACTCTACAGCTTTGGAAACATTCCTCATAACTGCTACAACAGATACATAAAATAAAGAATGAGAGAGGAAAACAACACTTAAGTCCTGTTTTCATTTTAAGATAAGCCTGCCAAAATGAGGTGAAGCTACCAGGTAGATGGGAAACAGATTTTCTAAAACAATAACTTTTGTCCTCCATAATTATTTCCATAGAGAGAGATTTCAACAGCTAAATTCTCTTGACTACGAAAAGGAGAAAAGTTAGTTCCAAACTATTCCAATAGCAGAGGCCAAAAGGACCATTATAATCCATAGAAAAAATGCAAAAATTGTCTCTTCAAGCTCTTTAAATTTGCTTCCTGTTTTAAAAGGCTCAGTTGCCAGACAGCAGTAATCCAAAACATTTTGGAATTCCTGATTTCAAAAACTAATTGCTAGCAACAGGCGAACTTCTCTGTGAGTATGTAAATCAGAAGCCACCAGGAACTCCTGACCCTTGATATCCTAACAAGAGCAGCAATAGCTTGTTTCCAACACAGAGTAATCTGTGAAAACTAACAGTTCAGCAGTTTATACCAAGTAAAACCACATAACTCATCTCAAAACATGTAAGAACACTGTACATCTTTTTTTCATAGCTGACATTAAAGACTGATATAACCTGAACCACTATTCTGATGCACTTGTTCCAGAGCAATACTCCAGGGAAAAACATAGTCTCCAAAATGAACTGGCAGGGTTTTGGAATGGTGTCTATCTTTCTCAGTTAGATAGCTAGTCCAACTGCTTCACTTCTGCCTAGTCAAACTAGCAGCTTTTACATGGAAGTGAAGAAATCAATTTGTCACTTATTCTTAAAAATATTAAAAGAATTAACACCTTTCATCTTAACAAAATTCATGGTATAACACTGATTTCTATGAACAAGACTGATTTTTCAAATCTTCTTTTCCTATCATGGGTGTTAGCAGCATTTCTCCTCTTAAAGCATTTGGTCATGCTTGAGATTTAAAATGTTTTTATAAATTTTGAAATCCATACTAATTGAAGGATACAGGCACAATTACCAGTAATAGTCTTGCAGCTTGGCAAAAGCAGATTCAGAATTTCTTCTGTGTTGCATTGTAACAGAACATTTGGAGATGGTGTAAACTATATCAGGTCAGAATATTTAGAGAAAAATGTAACACAAAACCCCCCCGACCCATTCACCACTCTTCTGCAGGAAGGGATGTTCCCTAAACAGTACTAATTTAAACTTTCCATTTCCAAGACAAGAGTCACATGTTATTCAGGGCTTTCTTTGGATTCTGTGTTGTATCTGCTTGCTTCTGCTGACCACAATAAAGTTTTGACTGTGCTCAGCCTTAGAAGCTAAGTTTATCTTTCCAAGTGTTTCCCACATGAATAAGCATTACTAAATGAATAATCTAAAGCTTATTGCTCAAATATAATGACCTCAAATGAAGTAAAAAACCCCAAAGTCCCCCAAAAAACAGACCACCACAGCTTGCGTAGATTCAAATCAAATACACTCCTGAGTAACTAATTCCAATCAATAAACTAGGCACAAATGACACCTGATGACCTTAAGAAAATTTTAGCTTGTTGAGAAGTGACTTTTCCCGTGTCTCTTAGGTGATATTACAGTCCTTCTTGTGCCAGCTGTTCCCAGGGCACTAGCTACCAACACAGACTCTGCAGAGCATTCAGTGCCCAGTGTTAGGAAGTGAGTCTTTGTTCCCTCAGTAAACCTTACAATTGGAGCTGATAGGAACTGAGAACAAGCACCCTGCACTCACAGGACACACCAGCACACAGACACACAGGCACATGCCTTCACATTTTGTTTCAGTGCACTGGAAACCCACCGTATCCCCCTGCTTGGATGGGTGTTTTTGGAGAAGCACAAGCATACAGACTAAAATCCTCTGTCTGGAAGCCAGCCCGGTTCAACGAGGGCTCAGATGCACTGCGGTGAATTTTTGGCAATGACCGGGCCAGAAGCTCAATGGAGGCAAGGATCTAAAACATAGAAAATAAGTGATCAAACTTGTTGTTCCAAAGCTGTAACTCTCTCTTAAAACCAAAGGCACTATATCAATTAACTACAGAAAAATATTTCAACACATATTAAAAAAAGGATTTTTAAAATACAGCTTATTACACTGCACTCACGATGTTTATATCCTAAAGAAGTTGGAAAGGACAGTTGGGGAATTTCCCCCTTTTTAAAGGCACACTGATTCCCTCTAAGCACAGTGAAAACACCTGCTTTTTATTGGGCTCCTTGTCTATGCCATAGTACCTGTACCTGCCATGGCTGCAAACACACCCAGCTCTGCCAGCACTTTGCTTAACAACATTTACCAAATAGTCAGCAGGGGGAGCTCCTTATCTTTTGAAAACGATTTGGTTACATTCAAAACAGAAAAAACCAGATTTTTGCCCTCCTCCTCCTCAAGCTTTTTGAGCACAAACCTTCCTCAGCAGGCACGATACAAATTCAGTTCTGTGGCAAAACTGTCCTTTTCCCTCATGAAGCTTGGGGGAGAGCAAGGAGGGCAGTGTAAACATTTCTGAGTACATAAGTACTAATTTGTGTGTCTAACTGTGACTATCACTTTCATTATCTCTCAGCTGAAACTTTCTCCAACATGTAAATAGTTTTCCAAATACACAGGTCATTTTAATACCTGCGTTTTGAAATTAAAATGAGCGTTTCTAATTAAACAGAACTAATCAGGTACTGAACCTGATCTATTATGAAATCCTGCCACAGTACTAATCAAAAAAAAATTGGAACTGGCCAGTGTTCACAACTTTGAACTGTAAAGTCTGTTGAGAGCTGAAGAGGAGCATTTCTCACCTGTGGAAAAAGAGGTCTCTCATCTCTTTTCTTTTTTAAGCATTCTGCCATTAGCCTCTTCATAGCTTTTGGACAGTTGCTCCGTACTTTGCTGAGGTCTGGAGAGAGGTATCCTCGTCCCACCATGAAAATTATCTTTATTTAAGAAGAAAAAAGATGAAAGAGCAAGAGGCTGAGTTGAGAACATCAACAATAAGAAAAGGTGAATATTTTGCTAGACTATTTTGGTTGCAGCAGCAAGCTTTCTGCTCCCAGGAAACATTATCTGGTATTGAAATTGACAAATTTCTTATAGTAGTGCTTGCTAACCTATCCAGTACAGAGGAAAAATTAGATCTTTCCTCCTCCTCAGAGAGATTTCTGTGAAACTTGAACACTAGTAAATGGTTACCATTTATAGCAATAACCATCTAAGAAATGGTTCTTCGGTGTCAAAAAATGACAAAAACAAGAACAAGCAACCCTGTGGCAGAACAGAATGTCTAAAAATAAATATTCTGTAAAAAGAAATATTCTGTTTTATATTATAAATCAACAACAACTTCACATTGAAAGGTATTTTAAGAAACACATGGACTTTGAATATTAAAACCCTTTACCTTCTGAGAATTGATTCCATCATATACTTTTCCAACACAAAAGCTTATTCTTGACATCTGACCACCTCCCCCACTCTCACAAAAAAAAGAAAAAAAAAACAAACCCAAAAAACCCCCAAAAAAACCCCAACAACCTGCCTCTTCTCTGTAGAAGAGGAGACAGACAGGCTTGGTATTTTTACTGTAATTCTTTCAACATGGAAGGCTTTCTTTTCCCTAAGGATAAAACTTAAGCATAAAACAAAGTAAACTGACAGGAAGCAGGAAAACAAAACATAAATATGGTTAATCATCTCTTGTATAGATAAAAACCCCATCAAACATTATTTCAAGCTAAGGTCGACTGCAATGTGGTTGGAGCACTGCAGTAGCACTGACACTACAAAGCCCTTCCAAACCAGCCAATCAAAGATTCATTCATGCTGCAGCAGTAATCACTGCCTTTTCTGAGTACTCAGACAACCCAGCAGGTGTATCACACCTTCTCTCTAATGTAAAGTGTAACTATTTCATCTCTTGATACTGGGGAATAAAAACCCAACAGAAACCCTCACATCTCAAGCATGCTATACATGTTATTTATACTAACACAATCCTGGTCCTTTTTTAACTTTCTGCTTCAGTCACATCTGTGTTGGCATCAAGGAGGAACAGAAAACTCCCATATGGTTTCTTTAGAAATCCCCATGTGCCAGAGCAGGATTTTGTAGTAGAGACTTGTGTACTGCATCCCTTACCTCTGCTGCAATCAGACTTAAAATTATCTACCAGTTGGTATTTTCTAAATAATGTCACAAGTTGAAATTATTCAAAATTCATTACTATTTATGTTTCGAATAGTTTAATTACAAATAATAAAGGTTCAAATCTTTTATTTTAGACTAGGAAAAAAGAGTATCACTACAGGAACAGTCTAGAAAAATCTGTTCAAGTGAGAGAAACACTCTGAGGTATGAGAAACACTCTGAGGTATGACAAGAATGACACTTTGCTCAGTAAGAATCTTGGTTGTGTCATAGTAGCTGATGTATATGCACCAGAGAGCAAGGAATATTTTCAACTTTTCATATAACAGACAAGGAGTGACAAAACTCAAGACATTAGATCACATATGTTGGTTTTACTTGCTTTTTAAAATTTATTTCAGCACTTCATTGTAAGCACCCACATCACAGGGTTCATCCTTCAGATCTCAAAAGGTAAAAGCTAAACAAGGCCAAATACTGTTTTTAGAAGGCTGAATCCATCTGGCCAGGAATCCAGACATCTTCCTTCTTCCAAAATGCAAAACCAAAATAATAAAAAAGGAAAAAAAAAAAAACCAAACTAAAAAGGAGTCACTCCAAATTTGATGAACTGGGAAGAAGTGTTCTGGCAGACATGGAAGCAGCCTTATAAAATGGCATTCACAGATGAACGTTGCTATGGTTTCAATTCTCAAGCACTGACAGTGAAAAAACAAGGGATGAGGACACAGAAGCAACAAATACATCACTGCTCAGACACAGAATAGTTTACACCAAAAATCCTGATGCACAGATACTGTTTTCAGGTTAGACAGAAATAATGAATCAGGTATGCCTTCCCAAACATGCCTATCCCATGGAGATATATTAAGGTGTGTGGGATCATAAGGACTTAAGGAATATTTATTCACAATTAAGTAATCTCCTTACAGGATCCCCAGACTCTGGAAAGTTATATAGTCCAGTAAGCAGGATTTGAGAAATGCTGATATCCTGGAATTCAGTTAGATGGTGCATGCTCTCTCAAAGTTGAAATGAATATAGAACATTCAGTGAGATGACTGCTCTTCTGTTTTGTCACTCCTGTAGCTGCACTATTTATTATTCACTGCAAGTGGAGGGGTGGGGGGGAACAAGAATAATAATTGAACACATATATGGGGGATCATTTCGCCTTTGCAGAACTATTCTAAACTAGATTACTATTAAGTAATCAGCTCTCTCCCTAATAAGTATCCTGGCAACCAGTTCAGAAGCTGAAAATCTATACTTAAAATAAAAAGAACACAAAAAATACCTCAAGAGAACTAAGTAAATTGTTGCTATGTGGCTAAGGCAGATCTAGAAAATGCAGAAATGTCATCTCCCGGCATCAGACTCAAAAACATCAAACACACAGAACATCACAAAGTTCACCCTCCAATGTCTGTTTCAGACCACACTTGACTGAAGTCGTTGCCTCCCCTTACCTGGTCCCTGTTGTTGATGTTGGAGTATGGCAACTGTCCAGTCATCAGTTCATAGAGAACAATCCCAAACGCATACACATCCGACTGAAAACTATACGGGTTTTTATCTTGCATCCTAATGACTTCTGGTGCCTGTATCAGAAAAGGCAAGAATTAGTTTTTGTTTCCCTACATTATGCTGCACCTCACCTACCAGGAACACAACATGGACCTGTCCAGGGTACTGGTGCAAGGCCCACTTTTGCCTTCAGGTATGGATGCTGACATGAATCTCAAAATTCATTGCTTCATTTCAGCTTGGTGAATCCCTTTTATTCCTCTATGACAGAGCAAAATGACCTTGGCCAGGCTGAGAAGGTATTTGGAAACCAGAATTCTAATGACACTGAAAATACTGCCAGCTAACAGAGCTTTAAGCTTTTCCAGGGAGAAAAAGAAGTGGAGTTGCACATGGGATTGCAGTATGAAGCAACTCTTCCTGAAACCTTAAAACTTAAGAGCACCCCACTTTTTGCTGAACTAGATCCTCTACTCTTTTGCAGGATGTTTTGCAAGGCTTTTCTCACCTTCTCCTCAACCCTAGATTAATGATACTCATTTTCTTTAGCCATCATTTTCATTTCAGTATAAACCTCAGATGAAAAGATGGAGACACTAAAGTTTTTCTGCTGACATCTGGAAAGCACATACTTAAAGAAGAATTGAAAAACGTTCATTTACTACTTTGTATCACTGCTTGTCTTTTCCAGCTTAAGCCAGCTTTTATATGTCAGTGTGCCAGAGGGATAGGAGCAGAAAGTTTGGCCAAAGGTAAAAAAATTTGCTGAAACAAGCTCATCACCTTCCCCCTTGCTTACCATCCATAGAATGGAACCAGACAACTGTTCAAACTGTTGGGACCCACTCCATCGTGATTTCACTGTAGCTAGACCAAAATCACCTATTTTTACTGTGAGGTCTTCATGAAGAAAAATATCTAAGGGGGGAATGTTAAGGGAAAACAGACAAGCAGTGTCCTAAAAGAACAAAAACACAGCTATAAATTTGCAACACGAACATGACAGTTTTAACCATTCAGCATCACTGAAGAAGGTTTCCACATCACACAGGTTTTAAGCAGCCAGCACGGTGAATTATGGTATGTAAGGGTTATGTAAGTAATGACTGGGCCACTGCTGAACAGACCATGGCCAGGTGGCTTTCATAAAGTGCCAAGTATGAGAAAAGCTAAAAATATTCCATGAGCCAATGAACAATCTTTCATTACATGAAGAAACCAAAGGATGCAAAAAAATCTAAACTCCCTATATTATTGAAATCAAATCAGAAGACACAGTAAGCATCTCCTATTTTGTTATTAGTGATATTACCCCTTCTCAGTGAAATTTCTGTTTGGCAAATACTCACACATGAACAGCTTTTCACATCAGTAAGTTAATTTCTGGCAGAAAAAAAACAAAACAAACCAACAAAAAACCAGAAATGCTTTCACTTTCCAAAATTACATCTTTGGGAAAGGATACTATTACTCTTGAGGTCTCTGTGGATGATTGACTTGGCATGCAAATAACTGAAAAGGAATATCACAGATCAGGTGGGTTAGAAAATACTTCACCAATCAACAACTCAAAATTCACTGTGCTACTGAAAGGTAAATTCTGTGGACATTCAAAGTGCACATTTATGCAGGCAGTAAAACTTCAGTTACCCATGACAGTTTCTGCAACATTCACAGAAACAAAAAATAAAGCTTAGATTTACAGCTTAAATCTGATGCTACTGATGAATAACAATTATGCTCCAACTTCTGCTTTTCAATTCTCTAACTCAACATCCACAGTAAAAAGAACTTCAGTAATTTTTTTTCATGCAATTCCATGTTGAAAGTTCTGCCTCCCAGCCTAAATGGGGACTGTCAAGGCTTTGTGAGCTAGTCAGAGCTTTAGATAAGGTGTTTCTAAATTGCAGGAGCTAAATGTGCTTCCCAGTCTCAGTGTGTACTCGGGCACACTGACTGCTTTTTAGTAGGAGTGGAAAAAAGATCCCCTGATTGCAGCCTGGATAAACAGATGGCAGGGAACACAGAGGAAAGTACTTGCCCCACAGCAGATACAGCCTGAATTAGTCTCCCATGGCTCTTTGTTTAGTCAATGAGATTGGCACAAAACTGCTGGAAAAGCCCCAATTTGTGTCTCTCCTTTGAATCGCGTTCACAAAACAGCTTCTGCATCTCCCCTACCTACAGATGGAGCCTGGGGAGATGCACAGGCTAACAGAAGGCTAAGGCTGGTTGCTGCAAACACCTCCACACCTCTTGATTGAAAATATAATGGAATACTGAGTACAAAAATGGCACAATGGACTGCAATAATCATAGTGGGTTTTCAGATGAAGTGTGATTTCTCTGGTCTTACAGTGTTACGATTTTGACACACAATATTTGGCTACTTTGGTAAATTCTAACTCGATGGCCCTCTGTGGGAGTAAGGATTATTTACAATCCTTAGAACAAAAGAGGTATGTTCTCTTCAGATGTTGAAATGTGTTATTCAGAGAGCTCTGATACTTTCACCAAATGCTTTGATGATTGAAATAGGACCCTGGGCTCAGCAAAGTGAGCAGAGAGCTGGCCTTATTTGCCAATGTCAGCCAGAGTGTGAAGGAGATAAGTAAACATTGCCCCAGTGCTCATTTGCAGACAAGTAATTCAATACTTACTCCATGCCTTGAGCAGTCTGTCGTGCAATATCAATTAGCTTGATCATTTCAAATTTGGTCTCAATGATGTGTAGATGGTGATACAAACTGGACCCCTCACACCACTGTGTAACAATAGCCAACTGGGGTTTTGTTGAATAACCCATGAAAAGCAGGATATTCACATGTCGTGTTTTCCTGTTTACAAAAAGTAAGAATCAGGAGGAAATCAGATCAGGAAATCAGGAAAGCCCAGGCAGATCTATCACAGTCTACATATTCATTTCCAAACAGAAGGTGTTGGGGTAATCTCAACTTTTACTATGATAACATGATAAGATCTTGCTAGATTAATTTAATGAATTATTCCTGAAGTCAGCCTTTCTTATCATACTGACATGGAATAACTACTCTGGGGTAAGTGGAAAATGTCAGAACTCAATTATGTATTCTTATATTAATAAATTAACATGGGATCCCAGCGTGTGAAGCCTGGTCCTTGCAGCAATGTGGACTAAGACAGTTTTCTGCTATGTGACTGTGCCTTTTTGAGGTTCAAGAATTTGTCAAGTGAAGCTGAGAGTAACTGTTGAGGAAACAAAAAACCAGTTTATTGTGAATCCTACCACAAAGCTAAGTAATGAAGAATCATGATGGAGAAGGCACAAGCACAGGTAAATCTGCCTTGCCTGGGTCAAACGATGAAACAAGTGACTATGTCTGTTCTGAAACAAACAAACAAATATGCTGGGCTCCATCTATGGGACTACCAGCAGAAAGCTGGACTAAGATGTTTGATTTCATTAAGTTCTTGCAGGTTTCTGTCAAGAAAATGAAGTGACACCCAAAGTAGCACACCCCAGAAAGCCTCTACTTCCAGAAATGTGAGCTTAGAGTTTTTGGAACTAACATTTTCCTAGGGTAAAAGGCTGACCAGTCCCTTTCACCATGTAGCTTATCTGGGATGTTTCTGCAGCATAGATGCCCACCTGAACACAATCAGGTTTCCAGGGACAAAAACCTTCTTGCTATTTTGTTTCTTAAAACAGAATTATGCTTGACACTGCTCAAGACTGTACTTTGATGTAATGTTTCTTCACAATATATATTTTATCATATCATGCTGATGGATCTTTTTTTAAGATCTGAACCCAAACCAAATACCTCCTCTGAGATAGCAGAAGCAGTAGACATGAGAAAAGGAAATCAAGAAGTGACTTTTTGAGAATTACATTTAAAAAAAGAACCTCAAAGAATTTAATGCTACTGAACAGAACTATTAAACAACAGATGATATGGACAGGACTGTAGGTAAAAACCCAACCATTAGTCATTCTCTCTCCTTCAATTTCAAAATGTGACTGAGAGGAGAGAAAGGCCTACAGCTCACACTTGACTGTGCCCTGGGGGTAGTACAGTAGCAAAAACTAGTTCTGAGTGTTTGGACATGTATGTATTGACAACATAGGTGTGCAGTCAAACACATACAGGGGGTACAAAGAAATATTTTTAAATGGTTGTTTTTTCTGCCTGAAGTATCATCACGTAGAAGTGAGACCAATGTGTTCTAATGGAGACCTAAAATTCAGTGATTAATGAAGCACAAATCTACAAATGTTATTTCATGACATGAAAAATATTCTTACCTGAGCACTCCTACTTCATTTTTGAAAGCCTGTAACTGTTGAGGTGTGGGTGCCGTAACATTCAACATTTTCACTGCCACATCACCTTTGAAACAGCAATTTTTAGTAAGTGCCATTGATACATATTCTTCTCTTGAGAAAATACTATACAGAGCAAGAGAAATTTCTGGGATACACTGTTTTTTTAGCTTACACGAAATAAATCACTACAATTTTAAAACAAATCAATATTCAGTAAAATGTAGAAATACTATTCTTTACTCTGAGAAATCATAGCCAGGCCAAAGCTATGAAAAATACATATTTGAAATCCTCATTCATCAAGATGGATATTTCTGCCCTTCTAATGTTTCATCTTTATCCTAATAATTTCTCAGTTCAGAAGAACATGCAAGAGTTGAGTTTCTAAGCAATACGAAGTTCTTACACAAGTTATTTAGCACACTACTTATTAATTTAAAAATCATATTTACTGCCCTTCACTGCACTCTTGCCATTATGTCCACGTGTCTCTTGTTCTGAGGAGCCCAGAACTGGGCTCAGCATTCCAGGTGTGGCCTCACCAGTACTTAGGAGAAGGACTGCCTCCCTGAACCTTCTGGCAATGCCTACGTCAGCCCAGGAGCCCATCCTCCCTCTTTGTGGCAGGGGTGCACTGCTGTCTCCCGTTCAGCCTGGTGCCCACCAGAATCCCAGGCGTGTTTCTGGGAAGCTGCCGTCCAGCTGGATGCCCTGGCAGGCGCTGTGACCTCCCCAAGAACAGCTGTTTGCCATGATGGCCACATACCATGCCACTTTCCTTTGTAGACTGTTCCAAATGATCCAGATCCTATCCTTTGTCCAACTGTGATCTGTCCATCTGGTATCTCCCAATCATCACTTGAATCCCGTCGACCAAGAGTTTTCTTTATATATGTGCAAAAATAATAAAAAGGAAGAAAACAAGTTCATTAATGTCTCTGAAAACAGCTCCTTTGTTAAAAATTTCTCACCAGCATTTCCCATCATTAAGGTCCTGAAAAGATGTTCTTTTTCAGATGTTGTCTTTTGACTTTTAAAGTTAGCTCTACACAAAACCTCAGGACACAGGTATGCCAAATTATTATCTGGCATGAAATATTTGCAACAGCTTTCTGGCAGTGTTAAGACCAGAAAATATTGAGAAACGTTTACCAAAAAAAAAGTAGGATTTGATTTTAAATTCTTAATCATATTACTAAACTGTGAATTTAAAAAAGGTGGACGTTTTTATGTTTTCATGTATTGTTACACAAAAATTTGTTACATACATTTGCTACTTTCAAAGTTTATTAATCATAGAAAGTGGAAAAGTTAAGATATTATATGAAGGAAAAGTGGCACTACAATATGAAGCACACCAGTAAATGCGAGCTTAGTCTGTTATTTAAATTATTTATGTATCAGTCCCACAATTAATTACTGGTTTAAAGTGTTTTTAAAGCGGTTATCCCACTCTATTATTTATCAGCTTCAAGTCCTTGATCATTGCCATATTCATCTTCAAAATAATTTCGAGAACTTGGATGAAAGTGAGAGGAATATGGCTGTGTAATATTTGTACAAAAGAAAACAGCAGATCTTTCCCTTACCATTCTATTTCTGTCTTCTGAGGATGAGGATGATTTCCTTTCCCGTTGGGGTCCTGGTGATTTCTGTAACGCTTTCACATTGGTTAGTGACCCAGGCAAAGAAGCGGGAGGTGTTGCAGACAAACCTGCAGCTGAGCCTGAATTTCAGAAATAGGATAATTTTATCTGTAAGAATCCAGCTTATAAGAATGTGTTGATATTAGGTGCAAGAATTGTGTTTAAGATGCAGTATCTCTAAACATCAATGTGAATGTTAAGAGAGAACAAACATATACAGGAATATAGTCCTAATATTAAATTAGTGCTCAAGTCTCAGTTTTCAGGAAGAGACAAATCTATAGCAAACATCCCTCTATAGATAGTCCCCAGTCTCTTGTTCATGAATTAACAAAAGGACAATGTCTTTTTAAGTAAGAAAAAAATACTTTAAAATGTATTTTTAAAATTCCATCAGCTTCTTTAAGAAGAACAGTAGCATTTTAGTTAGCAGCATCTACCTCTGATATTTCCTGTAGCTAAGCTTTTAGGAACCCAACAAATAGCTGAACTACTGTACTTTGGAATCAAAATAGACTAAATGCAAATAATTGAAATGTTTTCTGGTTGAGTCTCCAAGTGCCACCTGAAAAACCATTTGGCTGTTTTAAAGCTATCTGTTAGCAGAGAACTATTATTTAAAAATAAATATTAGACTTTAGAAAGGATTAAAAAAGAACAAGTACTTTAGTTAGCTATTTGAAGCATATTCTAGGAAACATAAAAAACCAGTATATCTGTAGCCTGTAGGTTATCTAAACAAATCTATGCAGGAAAATATTACTAAGAGCTGTTTCAGAGCCCCAGTGGCCCCTTTCAAATAGAGCACTTCACCTAGACACTGATTTTTAAAATACATCACAATTACTTCTAACAAGGTTATGCTGACCCTTCCAATGCAAAGGACATAAAATAGGGTCAATTGTTAATTAAATTCATGCCACTTTGCTAAACAATTTATGTCACTGAACAAGACCTCTAACATTCCACTGCCTTCTCTCACATCAGTGCTCTGGGAAGTGGTGGAAGACAATACTCCTCATATTCTCTTAGAAGTTCCCCTGTTAAGCAAAAAGTGTCTCCTAATATCAACTAGAGTTCAAAAAGTGACTTTGTGGCATTTAAAATTGTTGCTTAAATTCAGCCACTCAGTGCATGCTAGTTTATCAGACTATATGTATCCATCACTAGTCTCAGTAAGCTAAAAACTCTACACTTGGAAGTGGATGCACAAAATAATATACCAACAGATATAAAATGTGACACAGCATCTGTAAACTCTGTGCTAAAGCAACAATAATGATGTATATTGGGCACCCTAACTACACTTATAAGCAGCTGGAAGCCAGTGACCTGAAGGATGGACTTGTGTTCATGTTATGGCACCACACTGTCATTTATTTCTTATACGATTCATCTGAAATCAAACATACATGGAATTAAATGTATGATGTTCCCAGAATATGAGCAATTTTCCCAAAGTTTACTGGGCTACAGATTTTCTCTGCAATAGCAAAGATCTGGGATGCGTTTTCTTTGAGGTAACCAAAATCTCCTATTTAAATTTTAGTACTGCAATATGGGAACACTAGCACAATATTCACCCTTCATCAAAAATGCTTACAGCACATGGCAGAACACTGTAGTTAATCTGTTCATAATAATACCAGATGGTCTGTTTTCCAAGTTACTAGAGTAGAATACTTCAGATAATGCTGGATTTAAGTCAATAGCTTGGACTCTGAAGCCGTACGTAACATATTTCATTCTGTAGCCAGTTTGCTTGTTGGGAACACCTGTCTTCTTACAAAGGCTTCTGGAAGATCTTTACAAGTTCAAAAGGTGAACTGCTCTTGATATATTCTGAAACAAAAGTCTTTGAAACAGCCAAGATGGTAGCATTTGAAAACCACACTACATGCACTGAACTAACCATTTCTACATGTATAATGTAGAGACACAAGTATAAACATTTCATGCTACTACTCAATAGTTGGTTTCTCCAGCATATGAAATCCCACAGTGTTTTTTTGGGATTTTGTGCGATACAACAGATCCATTGACAGCTTAAGGCCTGAATTACCCCCACGGTCAATGACATGAAAATCTAAGTGTCTCATCTTACACAGTACAGGACAGAAATAGTGCTTCAGTCAAATTTACTAACTAAATAAAAACTACTAAAACCATCTAGAGCCCCGATGTGGTGTCAATAGCACATTGTCAAAATGAAGTATTTGTTGAAAGCTGACATGACACATTACTTGAAAAGCTTGAGACCTAACAAGATATCAATGGAAATGTTTGCAATTCACATTTGATTTCCTACATCACTCTTCAAAACAAAGAATATTAAATACAGAAGACTGTTATAGCATTGAACTGACTTAAACTGAACAGTCAAGGAAATTCTAAGTTAAGGACATAATTTTATCTTTAAAATTACTGCAATGCAATCCAATGACCTTTGTTTAGAAAAATTACGTTAAGGTTCAACTATTACGTTAACCTCAACTATGAAATTCCTTGCTTTTGAAGATTTAAGTCAGACTACATTTATAACCATTTTCAAGCGTGTAAAGGTGGAAGTGAGTATGTGTGAAAAGCACATTCAAAGCATTCCAGCCAGGCCAAGCAAAAAACAGAGGTGTTTTGATAAACTCACACACTTACATACACACGGTGTGAGGGTGAGGCACAAACAGCATCTGTGGTTTTACTTATTTTGTTTGGGTGAAAACAAGAAAGAAGAGCCCAACTACCTCTGAACACTGGGCCAGGCTCAAAATCAAACACTATTTCACTGGGGACAGAATGAAGGAGGGGACTGGGAGTCCGGGATTGGTATTTCCGAAGACAGCGCATCAGCTGGTTCAAAGGGGCTGTTAGAGAGAAAGAGACGGGCAGGCAGAGACAGAAAGACAGACACATAGAAGAAATGAAAGAAGTCATGGGAAATAACTAGGATGCTTTGACTCCTAATCATAGATTGCTTCTGTACTTTGAAGGGAAAAAAGTCAATTCCCAAGAACACAGTTTCAGGACTGGAAATAGCTAATTGTTTTCAGATGCCAAGCAGACAGTTCATGATCAAAAGTTAAAACCAACACGATCGCACAACACTTAAATGTTGGACAAAATGGGCAAAACTCTGGAGAGCCACACCTATCAGCACATACAAAAATAGCTAGAACTGGCAACTTTCAATTAGTAGCTTGCAGGGTTAAAGGAAATTTCTTTTTTAGAAGTGCCTACTGCTGGCATTATTAAAGACAGCTCCATTAAACACAACACATCCTACCAAATACCAGATTTGAATGGGAGAAACAAAGTCAGTGAAAGCCCCCAGTATAAAACCTTTGAGATCAGGAAAGGGTGCACTATGGTAATTCAGACCCATACTTATGGCTGAAGCAAGTTATAATTAATAGGAGACAACTGTGTTACTGATTTGGAGTTGGAAAAACTGTCATATGCCTGCCCTACTTAGTATTTCTCTATTTTCAATATTTCTGCTTTATTCTTTTATTCATAGGAATAAATATAGTACATAAGAAGCCCTCTTCAGGACCTTGGCAACCAGTGGGAGAAGTGATTTAAGAGGCCTGTGCACAACGCGTGAAGAAAAATAAACCTCCTGGCACTAGTTCTGACTTAACTGTGAATTAGGGCAGTGAGTTACTGAAGAAAACATAAAAAGACCTGACTTTAGTGTAAGATCCTAATAATCTGCTTCCAACAGTAGCACAGGCATGCAGTACAGCAAAGCAGCAACTTCAGCAGGGGTAGAGGGGGAGAAGAACCGGAGTACTTTAAGCTGCTTTAGGATGCAGCAGTTTATATGGAAGGCCCATCTACCACGACATTTTTCACTGAAAACACCTGTTGTTTCCATGGGTGAAAAGGTAACAACAGGCATAAAAAACTTTGGGAAGTTGTAGTGTATCTGTGTGCACCCATGTGAGTGAAGAAGTGTGTGTTTGTGTGTCTGTGAGAGTAAAAACGTGAAAGTGCAAAGTAATTTTAAAACTAAAAAGCTAGATACTACTTAAAAACTTGTTCTCCTTCCGTCTCCCCCACTCCCACAATGACCAGCAAATGACTCAAATCTTTGTGAAACAAATACTAAGTTCATGGAGAAGCAAATGTAAATTAATTTTTTTGTTCTAGTCATATTTTGCATTGTGGTTGTGTTTTGTAGAAGAAAGTAGGGTAACGGGAAGGGACAAAGCAGTTGTGTAATTAAATGTAACAGTAGTTAGTTTAAATGCTACTTACCTCCCTCTCCTCGTAAACTCTGGTCTCTAATCAAGTCCTACAAAAAATTAAAGAGCTGTGTTTAATTTAGACTGATAAGTTTGAGAATTCATAGTGACTTATGCGGCCCACCAAATAAGTGTGGCTCCCTACCCTGACATACTAATGGCAATGACTCCAAAGAACTATTACACTTCTCAAAATTAAGTTACTTTAAAACAGCATCTCTCAGTAGTAAAATGAAATGTACACCACCCAAGAGAGATGCTGACAAGAAAATATTGATTTAAAAATGCAGTTGGTCAAAACATAGGAAGAAATATTGAGTCAAATGTTCCTGATGCAGCAACATAAATGATCTGAATTGTCCTATCAGAACCTGGGACATCAATTTCCTGTACTGAGGTACATCAGTTAAATGAAGCCTGCTTTGTTCTTTCTTGTAACATCACACCTGATTTGCATAGCCAGGCACAGTGTTCTTCTCAGAAATGACTAACTGCAGAAGGCTTTCTTTACTTCACTCTGTGAACTGAGAGTATCTTTTTCAACATGTCCAGACTAAAAGCAAGCTACACTAAGGATTTTATTTTTTTTAAAACAGAACTAGAAAATTCTAGCGGATTCCCTTCTGTATATCCGTTTTTATAATAAAGTTGGGGTTTTTTTGCTTATGCTATTATATTTATTCCCTTCTTGTTCCATAATCATATTTGTTCCCTTATACACCTGTGCTTTGCCAAAAGCCCTGGCTATGCCTCAGCTGCACCACACCATACGCCACATGCAAATGTCTACATAGGCACACTCCTGAAATTAATATTTAACCTTTCACTCAGCTCACATGCAAAACAGATTTTGTGCCTCAGTGTCCAGGCAAATTTCTAGACTGCTCACCTGACAAATGACTAATTTCTAGAGAGCAGACTTAAGGGTAAAATACGAACTGTGTATGTTGGCAAAATTAGTGAAAGGCAACATCTCAAAAGATCCTAACTGTCCGTATGCTAATACCAACAAATATTATTGGTTATGTTTCACCATCCAGAGATTTCAAAATTGTGGAAAAAGCTTAAATGTAGCAGTTTCTGAACACTCCAAAGGAATGCTCAGAAGAACGTATACTGAGCTCTTAAACTCTTAAGGAACTACCAAAATAGGTGAACTCAGCTTAATTTAATTATTTAGTTTCCCTCAATGTCAAAAATATTACTTGGAATACAAATACTAAAAAATCTCTATCTTGCATAACAATGTGTTTAACACAGAATGGTTTGCAAGAGTGGTTACTGGCTACAGCTAACAGCATGAGCCTTGGGACTAAGGACAAAAAAAAAAAGCACACTTGTTTGGGGCAGAATGTTTCTTTGAAAAGTAAAAGTCAAAAGGCAGTTCTGCTTTTGGAGAGCGGATTATTTGTTTTTACAGCTCTCAACAGCAAAAAATAATCTATTAAAAAAAAAAGAATGATCTTTGAAGATTCTGACAAACCACTGAGGATTATTTTAGAAACACGGCATTTGTGTGTGCACAATGAATTTAACACACTGATATTCACAAGGAACACATCAAATCTACTATTCCTGATCTAATTGTTAGCAATACTTACATCAATATTGACTGGCTCGATTGTATTGATGTGGACGTTGGGAGCTGAAGAGGATCGGTCGCGTTGCCCAAATTGATTCCGATGGTCTTCATCTGCTGGTCGGAGGGGCTGTGGGATTGGAATGGATTTTGAAGGAGAAGGACTAGGGAGAATTGGTGGTCTGAGAAACAAAGTCAAGGAAAAAGAGGATTTAGGTCTATAAATGGCTTCAAACACTGCATAGTGGGTGTGGTAAGTCCTTTTCATTATTATTTGTTATAATAATACATAACAAAAAACTAATCTAAAGCCCTGAATAAAAACAATTTATAATTAACGGTCTCTTTACTCCCCTATGATCAATTGCAACAACTCTCTGTTGCATCAACTACCTAATCACATGGCTGTGAAGTGTACTGAGTTAAAACAAAGAAAACTCTTCCATACCATACCAAACTAATAATAAATCCTGATTTAAAAAACTCATGCTGTCCAACATGCATTGCACATAGCAAGATACTCTGCAGTTTCCTCACCTCATAGTCCATGCAATACGCTCATTTTAATGGTAACCAATTGAGAACTAAAAATGCTTAACATCTCATATTAATGTTACAGTCAGAAAATGTCATAAAACAAAATGTATGGCTGGGATTATTATGCAGCAAAGAAAGAGTAAAAATTACATCTGGTCATTCAATCTAATTGATTATTAATAATGTATTATTGATACTAAAAATAACATGGCCAATGTGCCACTGATTCTAAAAATAAACGTATCACCTTTTAACCTCAACCTTTAAGAAACAACTTTGAATAGCACAACATTTCAAATGTTATTTACAGTGCTACAATGCAATAGGTTTGACTGAAAAGATAAGTGTTCAGAATACACAAACAAGGTTCCTGAAGAAATGCAAATGCTGCCAGTGGTAAATATAGATAAAGTCTTTAATTATGGTATAATGAATTGAATATTTAAAAGACAAAACAACTAAACACTTGGGTTCTTTGCTTGTAAAAAGGCAGAAAGTCACTTCTTTGATTATCCATTAATTTTGTTAAAGTGCAATAAACTGACAATTATCTCTTACACTAGTCAAGGTCAGTCACTGTTAGGCCTAATGATTCAATCTAATGGATATAAGGCAAAAGGCTAATGAAAACATTTGCCACCTTTGCCAAAGAAAACTTTATGTTAAAATATACATGTTATCTGACAACAGGTTTTTAAGATTTGGTTTCTTTTTGCAAGCTCTAAAAGAGGAGTGGAGTCCTGCAGCCATTCAATGACTCATGGATTAATTATTATGTCCACAAAGGCAACGTCCTCAGGGAGAAGCTTCAAAAATAAAACAGACAGCAGCATATAGCAGCAATAGGTCCTGATGCAACCTCCTCTAAGCAATGCTCCTTGGCCTCTTCAAAAACCTTTGGGGAAACTAACATTTTCAACAGGACCTCTTTGGCATTTTGTCAGAAACAGGTCTGCTTTATAGCCTACTATCCTACCTTTCATTAAAAAAATTTACCCAGTTTGGCACTGCTCCCAGAACTCAGTGCTATCTGTATCCTAAGTACCTGTCATCTTTTCCTTCTGGCCAAAAAACTCACAATTGAAAATGGAAAAACAAAGAGGTCGTGAATTCATTCAAGTACCAGTCTAGTAAGTCTTCCAATGAAATACCTGAATATGTTTGGGAAGTGAGGCAGGCAGCAGAAAAGGCAGGGGGTTAAACTCTGCTTAACTTAAAAAAAAAAAAAAAAGCAGTTACCTACTGCCACATGACATAGATATTGGGAAGATACTGGGAAGCAATGAACTAAAACTACCAATAGTCAAATCCCTGAGAAAGGGCCTTGAAAAACTCAGCATTTCCGAAGTTTTTTCTAAATTCAAAACTATTTTTTAAAAAGCAGTTGTTGTATACACACATAAGCTGAAGTTTTCATTCACTGCTACCCAAGTGCCTTCAGGTAAAATATTGTAGATGAGGAAATTCTGAAGTCCTGAACGTTTTTGTAAGTAAATCATGCAACTAGAAGACACAGCAGGAGCTGGCACACTGCACAGATCCAAATGCAGGACTTGACTGGCATTTAAAGGCACTCTATTTTTATGTTAAAGCAAGCATGTCAAGTGCTACACAAAAACAGTATCAGAAGTCTAAAATGTGTCTCAATCAGGACGGTACTGTCATTGGTGGGATGGCTAAGTCCTGCTTAAACTTCCTGAGAGTTCTCAGGTAATAAGGAAATTAAGGGAAATATATCACAACATTGCACCAGGACTGACTGTGACACACCATCTGAGCTCTGCCACATGACAAAAACAGAAGCAATCAGATATTCTGTGATCATGAGTAAGCCAAGGGAGAGAAAACCAGACTGAGGCAATATTGTTTCAATTACATCCTCCTTTGAGTCATAAATGGTCATCTGCTACTTCTGTATTTCTGGTCACAGGTCATCATGTCCATCATGTTGCTAACACAGATAGCATGCTATGTCATACCATGTTTGAAAACAACCTGAACAGCTTTTTCTACTCATTAAATTCTTACTGGGGGAAGACCAGACCTTTAGAAAATAACTGCAGGCTGATAAAGAATTATCTTTTTGCTTTTTTTTCAGTCTCCAAGCTATTACTTGGAGGATCTCTGGGCTTTAGACAACAAAGAATCCAGAGATGGGAGCGTCATAACCAGTTAGCTACGTGCTCCATTATGATTTTATTAATGGATGTCCTTGAGACACTTCAAAAAAAGTAGGTTATTTCTGCTAAATGGATTTTTTTTTGAACCAAAAGAGACAAGGGGTTTGCTAGCTAAGACAGCCTACTGAGATGACAAGCTCAGAAAATATTACCACTAGCTTCTGTGTGTGGTAAAAGCTGGATCTTGATCTGCATCAAGATCTTGATCTACCAAAACACATCACCACAAAGACATCCTCTGAGCTACCAAAAGGCTGTTCCTACAGTACTCCTGCATTGTAATTACTTGAGAAGAGTAGAAGTGACACTGGA
The DNA here is from genome assembly GCA_013401135.1 of Cettia cetti. Taxonomy (NCBI): domain Eukaryota; kingdom Metazoa; phylum Chordata; class Aves; order Passeriformes; family Sylviidae; genus Cettia; species Cettia cetti. The sequence goes on along the minus strand of VZUI01007187.1, from coordinate 49,514 downwards.
GCTAAAAGGGACAGATATCATTATTTGGAAAAGGGTGACACTGTCTATCTCAGTTCCAAAACTCGCTCTTAGGCTATGGAAGGATAGTGTTGAAAAAACACACTGAAAAAAAACCAAACCAAAAAAACTCCCTCCCCCACAATCCCCAAACAAACCAAAAAACCCCCAAATAATCCAAAAAACAACCCCTGCCTCCAAAATAATGGACTGAGGCTTAAATGCAGCTTCAATATCATGGACATGCAGCTTGAATATCAGGATCTGAGTTTGTGTTTTTCCTGTGGCCTTTGTGAACAGTTTACAGCCATCCTGCTAAAGGAGAATTTCTAAAAGTAAGCAGATAAACCACTTTCTCCCAGCCTCCTAGATGGGGGCATTCTTTTAACAAATGATTCTTGGCTTCTGAAGCAACAAGCTGATAGCTGTCAAATCTCAATCTAATATGTTATAACCTTTCCTGGCAGTATGACAGAACATGCTTTTACCTTGGACCATATGTTTGGGATTAGCACATTGTTCCCTCCCTTTTTATCAGGCATAACAGAAAGATGTTTTATCAGGAAACAAGAATAACTGATAAGATGTAAAATTTTTATACCCTCTACCAAGCACAGAAAGTGCCCATGTGTCCACAGAATCACTATTCCACAAAACTGGGTCCACAAGAGAGAGTAGGAACTCAGAAAAATCTCTGCACATGTTATGCTAAATATAAAGAAACAATTTTATAAAATCATATAGAGTATGTCTACTGGATTTTAGAACTTGCAATGATATAAATTAGTTCATGTTACAAATGCAAAAGAAAATTTTAATACAGCTTTTCCTTAATGTCCTTTACTCACCAATGTGATTTTGCAAGTGTTTAAGAGCTGGTCTACGCAGGAAAGATTTTTCTTGAATTTTTTCTTAAGATAAGTGTATTTGGGCTTCAAGTTTTTGTTGACAGTATTTTTATTTTGCTACCGTTGAGCAAATGCTTGAACTAAAAATTCACATTCACCTAGCTTCAATAATAAGGTGTGCACCAGTTCCTTTTCTAAATGACAGCATCTCTCCTGGACTGAGATTTTCTTTCTCCTCCTCACAACCTGAAGAAATCCATCTCAGTTTAGCCAGTGGGCTCAGTTTTGCACCCACTATTTACCTGTAAGGCTGCACACTCACACCCAAACTAAACCTACTGCAAGTTAAAATGCATATCAAGGCTCTTTTGATTTTTTTTTTGTTTACACCAGAGTATTAACACCAGAATGGATTTGGTTGTTGTTACTGTTAATGAAGAACACAGTGTACTTCCAGTCCCAAGCAGTTTCCAAGGACTGCTAAGGATCTGGGATACAATGGTATTTCAGCTATAGTAGCAAGCAGGTAAATTTAAATTGTGAATGCCAAATGGGTTCTGATTTAATTATTGTGGTACTCCATAGACATCGCCAGAAAACAATTTTTTTTTTTTTCTTTCCCCATCCCTGCGGCCTGGAAATACTCAGTAATTCCCAAATGCCAATTTGGAGAAAAGAACAGCAGTAGAGTTTGTAACTACAAGCTAAAAAACTTTCTTGCAACACCCTGTGAAGTCAGTCTAGAAGCACTATGGGACAGATCTGTAACAGCCATTGTCCCACACAAATTAGTGCAGTTTTTTATACCATGCTAACTTGTTTTCATCCATGTTGGCTTGTACATGAAAAACAACTGCCAGGATTATCATAATGGTGTGCACTTTTTTATATTTATATTTATAATGGCCTTTGGGCCCAGATCAAAGCTGATGAACCTGAAATTCCTGCTAGCTTCATATACCAGGGGTTATCAAGGTACACTGTCCCTCTTAGTCCTCCAAACCAGGTCCAGTTCACTAGCAGGTTTTTACAAATAAAGTTTTGGAGAACAAAAGGTTTCCCTCACCTGTTGTATGGACTGACAGAGTTTTCTGATTGTGATTAAAGATTCTGACACTTTTAGGGGAAAAGTTCATTGTTCTAAATTAAAACACAAAACTTCTGCTCCCTTACACCCACAGGATCTAAATGGCACTGTAACACAAAATGTAATATTGTAAGACTGTATCTTTGGTTCCTTGGCTTTTCGGAAGCTTTTCTAGCCATTCAAGTCTAGAATGTCTAGAATGTCTAGCTGCATCTTCATCCTCGGCTGAAGCAGAATGATCAGTGAGCATTTGGAAGACAGAAAGGAAAGCAGAGGTGTTTAATCACAAACTGGAGCCTGCTCAAAGGCAAGGACTGGCAAGCTTCCAAGCACGGTGCACCAGACATTCCTCTTTTCTTCCTCCAACTCAGAAGATGAAGCATATTGGGAAATGTTGTTTTTCAAAGAGCCAAGATGTTGCCAACTTGCTTATTTCTCTCTTTTTCATGTATCTGAGACCAAGGGAACTGGGTTCACAGAAATTCTGTGCTCATATTTTACGAGCCAAGATGGAGAAGAAATTTCATGACAGTGCAATGAATGAAACAAATACAATGTATGAATATAAAGTTTCCTTACTTCAATTTTATTACAAATGGCTCTTAGCAGGGAGACCTATGCTCTTCTTTCCAGTTAACTCAGATTGTAACTAAAATGGTTGTTTTGGCACAACAGGACAGTGCAAATGGAAAGAACTAAAATGGGACACAAAACCTAATGTGGAGGCTGGACACAATTTTATCAGGGGTTCACAAATGTGAAATGGGACCACATGTGCTCCCTCATCTTGGGGGGGAAAACCTGGAGGGACTGCCTGTGGCTCACAGTTGGAAGAATGAAAAGCTATGGGCCTGGATTGCCTTAGGATGTTACACATGAGCAAAGTGAAACAGTTCTCCAGCATGTTTAGCAGCTTTTGCCTCATGTCCAATGGTCTTTTCCTTTACGTCTCTTTCTCTTTCAAACTTTTCCATTTGCTCCCTTGACAGTGTCTCAGCATGTCAAACATGCCTTTGCTCTCGAACTCATCTTGCAACAAACTTCTTTCTTTTGGGCACTTTGCCTGTCACTGGGATCTCTTCACCAGGCCAGAGATGAAGGATGTTTGCCTTCTCTTCCCTCAACCAAATGATTAGTAACATCCCTTCCTCTGTGAGCTGCTCCATGCAAGATGCTAGGAGAACAGAGAAATCAAAAGAACAATTATTAATCCAAGAAGTGTTATTAAAACACTAGTTCCTCATATTTTCCATCCCATTGTTCAGCTCTCAAATTTCAATCCCATATTCTCCTCCCAGACAAGATCAGCTCAAATGTCAGCCTTTTTTTTATTCCAGTTGAGCTACTGTCCCATATTGTAGTCCTCTTTAATAAAACAACAGGTAAGAACATGTTTTAATAGAAAAGGCCAGCTTTTAAAATTCAGCTAGATTAGTATTTCCACAATTATCTTCTTAAAAAGCAGAGAAGTATTATTAAAGAGAGGCAAGAAAGATAACTGGAAAAAGGTATGGACAGTACTATATGCTCACCCAGTAACACCTGAGCTACTTCTGAAAAGGAAGTACTTCATACACATATGCTAAGGGAACACTGTATGACTAACATGAATATTACATATGAAACACCAGCTGATAATCACAAACCATTTTCAAAATGAATAGAATTTTATAAGCATGAAGCATGCCTTTTTTTTTTGTTTAATGATAAAGTGTACAACAAGGCAAAAAACAGAAAGGAGAAAGACAGAAACCTTATTCATCTTCTGCAAGTACAAACATTTATAGATGCAAGACTTGAGAAAAGCTCCTAAACAGCAACTAGCAAATATATTTAGAAGTTAACATTTTTATGTATGTGAAGTTAAAGATCTCATGGCATTAACCAGCTTTGGTCTCAAGTGTTTTTTTTCCTCTTTTTACTTCACAAAAGTAAAAAGACTGCCTGAAGTAGTGCATGTATCAAAACAATCCATATTGTTGTAACCTCACAAGCTGATAAGAATGGGCCAATGTGAGGCAAAGTCAACTGAAAAGCAGGACAATTTAGACTATTAGGATTAGGGTTATATAGTGCCTTTGACATCCACTAGTGTATTAACACAATTAGTATGAACAAGTTTCTTCAAGAATTAATAGTTCTAGCCCAGCTACAATTTTGGCTGTACCATGACAAATACTTGACAAGCAGCCTTGCCCACAATCTGCTGCACTAATATCCACGGGATCTAAAGGCAGCATGCACTCCCTACCATGAAGAAGTACTTGTGAATTCACTAGAATCTGCACAAAATGGTACAACTAAGAACATAATCTCTGTACTTACCAAGTGAGGTTCCCTCTGCAGGACTGTCCATCTGTTTTCCTGGCAGGCATTTTATTTGGTCTTCCATAAAATCGTATTGGTTGTCCAGAGAATTTATCTTCTAGTTAAGAGTCCAGAGGTGCCTGTGTAGCTTCCAGTGGGTTTTTGCTTTAGTCTAGGCACAAGTTGCACTAATCCAAGAGAGCCCCTCTGCCACATTCAGCTCAACTCCACGCAGCACACATGTCCTGGGAATGGTTTTCTGAAGGCTTCTGTACTTGGTGTTCTTAACAAATATGCACCAGATTTCTTGAGTGTGGTATACATTGCTGAGTTACTCTTCCATGGACATTTGTTCAACTACCCAATAGTGGATGCTGTCATTGATCTCTTTGCCACCAGGAACAAAATTTAAATATGGACTCTTATCTCTTCATGGAGAAAGGGTCCAGAATCTTTGTTGGAAATGCAGGGGGGGATGGTCAGTTTTAGAGGTCTACTTTTACAAAACTTGGAGCTGCAGCAAACAGATGCTATTGGAATTCCCCAAGATGAACAGGAAGAAGACAGCTGGTATGGAGGATACTAAAGCAGTGTATGTGGAAAACCTACTAAAGCGGTGTTATGAACATGGAAATGGCACCTGGTCACATCAGCCTTATAGTAATCTGATTTATTTTGAAACTGAGGTATGTCACTTCAAAGCATATAAACTGTAGTTTGATAATCAACTAAAAGAATTTGTGAGGATATAACTTTGGTTTATAATAATTTTAAGTATACAATCTTTCCAGTTTAGACCAGGTCTAAGCTATCATGTAGAAGAAATCAGTTTAACAGGTAATGTCCCAGTTCTACAGACAGTTACACACACATTTAACCTAGGCTCATTACTAATTTACAGAATTTGTGTGAATGAAAACATTCACTTTTTTAAGTTAAGCATAGGTGGACATACTTGCATGAGAAGCCAGATTACAAGAATGCAGAGCTGCAAAGCAGTATTTTGAGTGTTTCTTAGCACAGTACTGAAATGTTATGTTATTAAACAGCAGGAATAAGTTCATACCCAACAGAATCTGAGGGGGGCACTGAGGGATATGATCCAGATGCTGGGGTGGTCTCTCCTAAGGAGGCCTCCTCCGGTGGTATGGGGTGATGTTCAAAGAACTTGGAGACAAACAGCAAACTGTGAGGCAAGAACAAAACAAAAACAACCTAACTTGTGCAAAACCCAGAAGTTTCACAATATAATACTCGAAGACTAAAAAAAAGACCCCAAACCCCCAAAATCTCATTGATTAAATTCTAAATTTTGCAACAGAGATAACATTAACACATTAAATCTGCAAGATTTGTTAGAAGTATTATTTACTTTACAGAGGATAAAAAGATCATGCCTTAAATATAAACTTTATGGAAATTAATTTTTTAATCTTTTAGCTGGAATTACAAGCTGGTAATTAGCTGATTCTTCAAGAAAGCACAACTTACATCTATGAGTGCATAAACTTACACCCTGAGCACAAACTCCAGAGATGCCAATGGAAACAGTTACAAATACCAAAATAAACTGAAATTAAATTCATTCTCAGGGAGAAAAATAGCATTTTAAATTATTCCTTAAACAAAAGTCTTTTTAAAAGACTTAATAGCCTCTGCTGAAACTAATCAAATAGAAGAGAACCAGTTTACACCAGATCCTAAATCTACATCAAAGACTTACACAAACAGACCAGTAACTCAATCCAAGAACACTGGACTGTTTGGGTCATTCTCTTTTATGTTTCTTACCTAGGCATTAATCTGATTAGCAGATTTATTTTAAATTATAATTCACTATAATCAACTAATGTCTTTCAACATTTTTTCAGGTTGAAGAGAATAAACTCACAGCTAAATTCTTAACAAGGCCTAGTGATCACACAATAAAGAACCAGTTTTGATTAATAATAACAACTGTGAACAATGAGAAGTCTTTCTGATACAGTCAAGTGCTCAGCAACCCTATTCATGATTCAAAAATAAGCACTTCATAGACCACCAAAGAAATATGAACTGGTTGTCTGAGCTAGCACAGAAAGAGTATGAATTAAGCAGTCTTACAAGAACAGTTGAACTCCTACTTTTTTTCTTTTCAGGCACCTCCTCTGACTTCCTGAACTACAGATTTAACACGAGAAATCACTGACAGTTGTACACTCATTAAAAGGCTCAACTTGAAAATCGATTGTGATTACTTACTCAAGTTGGTCATAATTAACACACATCAGTGGCACTTCTGTACTACAGCGCTGGTGAAATTTGTAGCCACAAGTCTGGCAGCGGAACCCCTGGAAAAGCAGCTTTCGACAGAAGTCGCAGAACGCTAACGTGAAGAACGTTTTTCGTACCTACATTGTTCAAAAATAGTCACAATCACCTAGAGTCCTTCTCTGAGCCCAAGATAGGCTATTTGCTTTTGCCTCCCTCAAGTGCACTTAGAAGCCTCTTTTGTGATGCTGGAGCTACAGCTTTATATATCAAACAGATTTACATGAAAGATGGTATACCCTTTTTGAAACAGTTTTCATGCTTTAAAACTTTCTTTCAACTGTTTCTTGGAATTAATGCTTCACTTCACTAGCAGCAAGAACAAGAAGAAAAAAAACTGAAGCAAAACTTCACTATTATTATCATGCTAGACACAAACATTGAGAATCTGATACAACCTATAAAAACAAAAGCTGCCAAAATATTATCTCATATTCTAACTTTTCCAGAAGCCAAAGAACATTTCTATCTAATACTCACAGAACTGGAAATATACACTGGCGCACACACACACACATATATATATAGTATGTATGTATGTATGTACATATATATATATATATATAGCTTCACTGTATGGTTACACATCTAGTTGCAATTTTGACTACAGAAACTCAGAAACATTCAGAATTACAGAAAGCTAATCATGCATTCTCCCCAAATTATGGGGGGGGGTAATGATTTAGGTAATTTTCAAATTTAACAATTCCTAGCGTAAAAACACATTCTTAGTTCTCTTATTGCATATAATAATCAGAATTTCAGAGGAATATAAAAAAAATTAAGCCTACTAGAGTTCACTTAATTAGCTATAACCCAAACAGCTTGTTTGAGCTAGATAGGTTGAATCAGCTTGCAAATAGAATTTTGCTATGTTTTAAGCTGAAATAGAAGGTCTCTCTCTTCCCAATGTGACAAACGTTATTTCCAGGATTTTGTATGTAGCTGGAAACATTTAGACAGATTCTGTTTAGCAGCTTCCATTTACTTGGTGCCTTATCAGGTCAAAACATATTTGTGCACTGCATCACTGATGATGTCAGCACTGCTCTGGGAATAGTTAGTTCATTAGTTAATTGCTGCTGCAGAGCCAGCAGGGAGGCCCAGAATACATTTTATAGATACAGCAATACAAAAATAGTAGATTATTATTACAGCTCTGCAATGCAGTGCTGATATAAACCCCCTACATTTATAGATTTTAGAGGGTGTATTCCAACAAAACATGAAAGTTTTAAGGGTGTTCAAGCACTCTAGCATCACTTATTTCAAACACAATTCTATCAAATTCACTTGAGCTACTGTGATTAAAAACTTCTTTTGTAACTCCCACCACATCCCACAGATGCAAAATATTCCAAGTTGGTAATTTGAATTTGAAAGTACGAAGTTGATGTAACCCCACTCAACATCTCACAAAGCCCAGTACATACGAAATTGTGTGTCGTGAGTGGCACATTCTCCAAAACTTCCACATGCAACTCCTCTCCTGTGAGCCAGGAAATGTCTGTGTCCCAGCCAATTGGCTTCTTCTCTCTAAAGTGCAAATAAGCCTCTCATTAGCATCAGCACACAAGCCCTTGCCAAAGTTGTGAGATCAGCTAAAAAGTTACACTGTGGGGGGTTGCTACCCAGTCTAATTGCAGGAAACTTCAGAAGCAAGACGTTAGGCTCAGTACACAGCAAACAAAGCACACCTTCCCTGGACAAACTGCAGGAAGGAAATGCACTTTTTCAACCAGCTCCAGTAGTGGCCAATTCCTTGTTCCCTATGTGGCAGGTGGCTTTTTGATCAAATAAAGTGTTTGTGAAGGTACCCGTTGTTTAAGAGTTCCACAGAGATGGCTAATTGCGTACATGAAGAAAATACACAATTTTTTAAGGCTGAAAACTTTTTTTCCTCCCAAGGGAACTCTGTCTTTAGTTACGAATGCATTATAGCCAAATGAAACAAAACCAAGAACTTAACACAACCTATTTAATACTCTTTTGGCTAGCATGAGTTTGGTTAATGAGTCTTTTGCCATAATCTCATATTACTATTATGCCCAAGCCATTTTCTAGGAGTTGGACATTCTTTTCAACATGTCTGCGATGTGCAAATTGCTTAGTGCAAAGTATCATAAAATTCCAAACTTTGTAAACAGCTTCTGGATAGAACTGGCCATCCTGGGTAGCTCCAATAAAGAGATTCTAAAAGCAAAAAAGCATCCCACACAAACCATACCCATCTTGTATTCTGTAAACAGCACAGCATTCTGGAATAAGACCTCTCATCATCAGCGCTTTTTTTAGGCTGTCTCGGACTGTCACTCCACATCTTGCTGGAACCTACAAGTCAAATACAAAAGAAATGAGTTAAAACAATTTCCAATTTATCCCCCCAAACTGATGCAAATGTTTTGACCCTCAAGTGCTAAAACCCACTCTTCAGGATGTTTTACAGAATTGTAGGTAAGAGTTTTCCAAAACCTCTTTGTCCTGAGGAAAATTTTATTGCTGAAGAGCATACGATGAAAAGGGCCCAGCTAGAAGAGATGACAACCTCTACACTTCTATTAACATTTGGAACACAATCTTCACTCAACTCCAAAAGTGAATTTCCAACTTTCTCAACTGGAAGAAAATGGAGACATAGCACATAGATAGCTAATAACTACATACAGCTTTAATTTTACAGGCTGTCCTGAACATAAGTGGGGAAATATGCCAAGTGAAATTAAGTGAAGGAACTAACTTGGACTGCACTCAAAAAAACATTACGATAAAATGTAAATATTTTATTTTCTATTTCTAAAACAGAAGATAAGTATGCAAACAAGTGAAACAAAACAGCCATCTGAGTCAGGAGACCATCACCTCTCACTTTAACCTATATTTGTAACTCTAGAGATATGTCTTATATGAAAAACATATTGCTCTGTTTCCTGGCTTGGAAAGTTTAGATAACTAACAGGATGGGAAGAATGGAAGAACACATTAAAACTAGCTAAATCAAGAACTGCATACTACGTAAAGGTATTTTCCTCACCTCTGTTCTAATTGTGGGCATATCTTACACAAGTAAATACATAATCTCTAGGTATACCTGTGATTTAACAGTGTATTAGTGTCAAGCCATAAACAAGAAGAATATATGATCTGGTGATTAAGTGTAGTTAAGGTACTGAATATTATCTACTAACTATTTTTAGAACCCAGTAGTGAAAATCTGTAAGGCTTCAGGCACTTTATACACCGGGATATCTCCTATAACCACAGACAGCACCTTGAACACAAATCAGAAGAAAAAAATCACAAACTTAACAAACCTGACAAGTCTGTCTGGACACCTGAAACTCAAATCTGGCTTGCAAGTGGCTTAAGCCAGAGCACTTGGTAGCCAAAAGCAGTCTTTTAATCAGCTTCAACTGGCTTTGGATTGGAGCCTAGTTTTTGTTCCCTGCATTTAAATTTCCAAGGGTATTTAGGGGATCTATGTCCTACTTAAGCATGACAGTGCAAAGTAGCAGCCTGTTTCAAGTAGCTTTGTGAACACCACTTTAGGTTACACTGTATGTTGCATTTCTAGAACTCAAACATATGAGCTTTCAGTAAGACAAAGGAATGTTTTGCTTCACCACCTTCCTCCCATTAACATGAGAGTGCCTCTTTACAGGATATTTGTGCATTTCAGCTGGTCAACACAAACATTTTAAAAAAGATAATTTTTCTTAATTCCTTGAAAAAACATCCTATAGCATACTACTTTACAATCTTGATACTCAGCCTTAGGTGACTTCAGTTTACACATTGCATTCTTTTTTAATGCATCTTTTTATTAGTCTAAGCTTAGTCCTTAGTAAGGAACTCCTCTCCTTTCTCCAAAGATGGGGGGTGTGACTCATATTCTTTCATACAAATGTGAAGTCTAAATTATGATTGTGGTATTGATACAGCAAAACATGTGTTAAAGATTCATCTTGATCTACAAAGGTGGTTAGAAATTAAAGGTGAAGTTGTATTATAAATTTTGTTTTGTTACTTATAAATTGCACATATTGATTCTGCTTTTAGAACTCATGTGCCATTCTAGTAATAAATTGTGCTATACTAATCATAAAATCTTGTTAAGAAAATAAGGCTTTAATTGTCCCTATGATTTAGTGCCATCATCATTCTGCAAAGATCCCTGAAAGAAACTGTCTGTCCCCTCAGTGTTCTTCTCCATGCTTCCAACATATTTACAAATACAGAGTAAATATTTTTAAAAATCTGACTAAAATCTCTGAGTATTTCAGGTGTGCTCCAACCTCCCACACACATTAGACCCAACCATGAGCCATTTCGATGGAGCAAGAAGTGTTCTTCAGCTCAAGGCTATTTTTCCTCTAAGTATAGCTCCTGCTGGATTGAGGTTGAGTCCCCAGAGACAATTCAGGTCTACCTTTCCATAACCTCAGTCACTCCATCACTGATTCCCACAGTGGCAAAAGAAGCTGAAATACTGCAAAGGTGGCAGACAGATGATGGGGACAAAAAGGGGAATGAAAAGAGCCAGGAAAGAGGTTGGGCATGAAGGAGAAATGGGAGGAGATGGTCAGGACAAACTTGAAGAACTGAACATGCAGGGAAAGAGGCAATTGTGATCAGCAGGTTGGTGGGAATCAAACAAGTAAGACACAGGGAGGACACACTAAACAGCTGAGGCTGAGGGCAGGAAAAAAAAAGATGTGATGAACCACCATGCAGGAAGAACTGTTTGCCAGCACCTGGGGAAGTACTGGAAGTATGTCCTGAACAGGAAGCTTTCAAGCTGTGACTAGGAGAAAAGGTGGCTTGCTTTGGACAAGGAACATCATGGGGAGGGAAATGCCCAAGTGCAGCAATAGAACTCAGCACAGAGTAGGAAGAGGTTCCAGTTTAGGCAGAAAACTCCAATGGAGTTAAGTATGGAAAGAAACCAGGTTAGTATTATCTTGACCTGTGTGAGGGAGTGGAACAGGACAGTGTCAGAATGAAGGTTACCTCCAGCAACACAAGTGCTATAGGACTATGAAAAATATGCATTAAACTTCCTGCTCACTTATCATTTTCTATTCCTCAGTATTATTATCCCAAGTCCCCTTCATTAAAAACCAAGCCATATTTATGCAACTTGCAATTAGAAACATGAGTAGAACATTTGTTCTCTTCACTGCCATTTGCATCAAATCCATCTAAAACCCAAAGACGTGTTTTTATTACTTTCAAAAGCCATCATGATCCTGAATCAGCACCACATTTAGAACATTCTCTTACAGAACTCCTGAGCAGAAAAACATAAGGCCAAATTAAAAGAACTTAGTGCTAGAATAAGTCCCTGTACTATTGATTAATCATTTTCCCAGACTGGTACAGCACGGTCTATCACCATCTGTGCATGTAGCCCTTCAGCTCCCTCCTTCAGTCCCTACTAGTGCCTGCTGTAAAGCAGAAACCTCACTCTGCAAAGCATTCTCTCAGAAATCTCTTTTTTCCCCCAGCTTCTTTTCACCCCCAAATTATTGCAAAGCTAAAGAAAAAGCTGGTTCCAAGAAAGTGGTTTGGAGACCAACTCAGTCTTCAGAAAAAACAAAAACCAAAACTGGTTCTTTTTCCTGGCTACCAGACTCCTGCTGACACCAAAGCAGGAGTTTTGGAACAGCTTTTTTCTCAGCCCCAGGCAGAGGGAGGGTGTGTGGCCCCACAGGCTGGGAGGAGAGCAGGGAGCAGCAGCCCCACATGGTGCAGCCCCCGAGTGCCTGCCAGGAGCCCGTGGCTCCAGCACGGCAGGAAGGCACCAAGGAGGCTTTATCAATTCCATCAAGAGCTCTGCCAGGATTCCCACAGAGCATTTTAACTGAATCACATCAGCATTTTTTAACAAAATCAGTTCCCTGGGAGAAAATTTCTCATCTACTCCAAAATACACAGCACTCTTACGCCTGCAACTCAAAACACTGAACTAAGTTGGCATTTTATTGAAACACAGTATGTTTAATACTATTTAAAATCCATTTAGTTTGCACTAATCCATTATCTCCCAATCCCTCTGTATTATAACTCATAAAATCCAAATGTTTCACAATGGTTACCACCTAGAAACTCAAGTTACTGAGCTAGGGGATGTACTTTCAAATCGTGATTGTTGTTACTTATATACATAAGATTTGTAGACCAGAAAAGGCTTGGGTTTTTATAGGAATCAGAAAGTTGATTCAGCAAGCAACTTTCTAAAGTGAAGAGTATGAAAGTGTGGGCCATATAACACTAAGAAACAGTATAGAAGCTACCAACAGAGGCTGCAACGTGTGTTCAGTGTGTAGATCAATAATATACCAGAGAGGATAGTTTACTTGACCATCCTAAACTGGGAAGTGGAAACTCAGGGAGACACCAAGACACATGCTCAAGTTTGCAAATGTTAAATCCCAAGGAAAATTATTCCAGATTGCAGAAATTCTCAAAGCAGTCTTACTACCTAGACAGATTAAACAGAACTATATCCCTTAATGTCCTCATTCTTTTTCTCACCTGAACTATTTCTAGGGACAGTATTTGTAACAATATTATTGATATATATTTAGTACTGCAGCCACAAGTATTTAAGCAATGCATAATAAATCATTTATTTTTGTAAATCAGGTCATTCTTGATTCAGTAAGAAATTCAGGGCTACGTCCCTAAATAACTCTTACATCACTTTTTTAACAGCAGACTAGAAACTGGCATAGTCTCAGTAAGTTAAAAATGCTTCCTTACACCACTGTAGTTTCCAATGTTTTAGAGCAATAAAGAGAAGCACTCCAAAGAAGCAATGCAAAGGTATTCACTCCAAGTGGAGAGGCTGGAGAGCCCTAAATATCCAGTATTATACTTCTCAAAACTAGTTAACTGGCTTTATTTTTCCCTCAGCCTGGCACTGTTGTTCAGCTTGCTTTAGCCAAGTGTGTATGTAATGTATGTGAGGTATGTAAGGAATGTGTAACATACCTTAGAGCTTCAGAGCAATTCCAAACAATCAAGTAAACTACTGGGTACCATAGTGGAAATATACCAAGTAGAATGGATTTGAAATACCACTTCAAAGTATTTATTTGTTTACCACAACATATAACATCCTTCAAGATCACACTTTTTTCTTCTCCATACCTGATACCCAGGACTAAAAAATTTCAGCCACATGTTCACAGAATTCAACATGTTGGGAGAAAATTATGCTAAACTATACTTTTGCCAAATAATTAGTTTGGCCTTCCAACATGTCAGGTTTTCTGGTAAAATCCAAACATGAGATCCACATTTAATTTCTCATCTTACCTACAGAGGACAAATATTTCACCAAATCAGTCAGCTACTCCTTACAGCACTAACAGATGAAATTACCCTCCTTTGTGGCAAAAAGGACATAAGATGGCACTGAACATCACATTCTCTAGAAAACAAAGAACATGGCTTTCAGAAACAGCTGTTCTGGATATCAGGACATGAAGCTCTGTCCAACTTCCAGGAGAAAGCAGCAAGAAAATATATTCTTAATGAAGCATATTAGTGAGGCAAATGATAGGCAGTTTCATCGCATTAAAGCTTGTTTCCAAGGGAAATTGAACAGAATTTACCTGTTTTACAAAGCTATTACCATTTAATCAAAAGCATTCCATTTAACTTGCAAAGTCATGGGTTACCAGCACCCATTGGCACTTCCAATGCATTTAAGTGTACTCACTGGTAGAATTCAGAGTGATTTATGTCAGTGCAGAAATATTTTCTCAAGAATACATCATCTTTCAACCACACTGGATGAAACCTGTTGTGCCTAATCAATGGCCTCCACAGATTATTTTTCAAGCTTTTAAGAGACAACTCCCAAACTGTGTTCAGAACAGCACTGATCATTTTAAAGGAGACAGTAGACAGCAGATTGTCTTCAAATTTTAGTTAGAGTGAACACCAGTGGCAGAAACTGTGAAAGCTGACAATGACCTACTAGTAAAACAAAGTTAGGAAAATATGGCTTTAGACTTCAGACTTGTGAGAAATGCTCATCTAGAAAAATACCTGTAGCCACTAGATGGGCATGGAACCCCAGCACCTTGTGGTTTCTGTTCAAGAGACGAAAAAAGACTGGCTGATCTCCAAACCAAAACCCACATGCATTAGAAACTGAGGCACAAAACAGTTTAAATCAATCTCTGTAATAGCTCAGACCCAGAGCTCACTTTTATAGAGTCCTGTCTCAGCTGATCACACCCCAAGTGCTTTAAATGCAGCGTGGGGGCAAGAAACTATAGCAGAAGGGCTAAAATTCACATCCTGCTCTAAACTGTTGCAACTCAAAGCAAATGGATACCTCCATCTTCAGGTAGAACACATTCTCTACAAATATTAAAACTCTTGTTGGCTAGTTTGCTTAAACAACACAAGAGGCATGAATTTAAGTATTACTTACTAGACATGGAATTAGAACAGTTATTATGATCATTTTCAGATTTGTGACTTGCATTCCATTTCACTGAGTGACTGCCTAGCACATTATGAAGTAAAGGAAGCAGGCTCAAAACAATATTTTTTCTAGCAATCATTATTTCTACAGCCAGACTTTCCATCTCATAAGGAATCACTAAACACCCCTTACTTGAGTAAAAACCAGCGATCAATGTTGCACATGGCATTGCAAATGACAAGTCATCAGTTTTATAATGGCAAGCTTTCAATATTGTTTCACTTGGCAATCTAAGACAGTGTGGCAATAAAACTGTAGTAGATTATTCTCTTTTCAACACATATGCCTTTGAATTTACCCAGCGTTTGAGGGTAGCTTGTGGTGAGTTATCCCTGGCAGGCAGCTAAGCACCACCCAGCTGGTTGCTCACTCCCTCCTCAGTGGGGGGGGAGAAGAGAATTAGAAGGACAAAAGAAAGAAAACTCCGGAGGAAAGATAAAAGAAAATTTAATCAGTGATGGAATAAATTTTCCTAGTGATAGAAAAGTATCAAGTGAAGATTACTTGAAAGTAAACTACCATTTACTTCATGTCACCAGACAGTTAATAAGATACATAAAATTCCAAGGTATTCAGATACATTCAGGAACCAGCCATTGGCATAGGCTAAAAATAAACTCAATTTCTGCTGCATGTTTGATATAACATGGGAGGTTCTAATTGTATTTTTCATTAGAAAAACCTAATCATGTCAAACCAGGTGTGTAATTAAAAACAAGAAACTGGTTTATTCAGCTGCCTGAACATCCCTTCTCTGAATTTTCCTTATACTTGACAGGTGAAACTGGTAGGGCAGCTTAAATACCTGCAGAAATCCAGTGCTTACTACTTGGCAAGCTTGAGGCAAGAAGTCACAGCATAAACTACAGAAAAGCAAGATGCAAAAGTGAACTCAAAAGAAATGAATCAAGCATCAGATTTAAAAACAGAATATTTGAAGGATCCCAGTTGTGCATGCATGATGAATTAATTTATGCTAAGAATTTACATAGAATAAAAATAGCTTATTCTTCTAGTCTTCATGACTGCAGAGAAGATCACATGATTGCTTGCCTGATTAAAGGCAGATGTACTAATAAACCAAGGTGTGACAAGAGTGAGACACTTAAGAATTGTCCCCATGCACAGCATTCTCAGTCCTGTTTAGTTCCTTTAACTCTTGAACATTCAAACTGCTACTTTTAAAAATTCAGACTCACATTCACATTTTGAGAACTTCCACTAACTTTCCAGTATATGTGTAACTATGAGATGCATGTGAAGCATACCAACACAAAACCAAGTGGAAAAGCTTTACTGGCCCAGATTTATGCTGAGTTTTTACACAAAGCACCTCTAACTACTTTTAAACTTCAAAATAAAGCAAAAAAAAGAACAACCAAAATATTCTAGAACCCCCACAATATTCTATAGTTGAACATAGAAGAAAGGGTAACTTTTTTGTTAGCTGAAGTATTACTTTCAGTTTAGAAGCTACCATGGAAATTTTTTGACCTTGTGGTAGGTGATAACACAAAATTACTTGATCACATCAAGAATTTACTGAAATATTTAGAGGCCACCAAACTTTCCCAAAGCATCTATTTTTTCCCCCCTTGCTTCACTGTCCCCACTCAGACCACTGTAGACAGAAACAGAATTCAAACAGACCAAATCCACTCCTTGCTCATGCTGACAGAAAGAGAGAGGGCACTGGAGCTGCGAGAGGATCCTTGATAAATGCAACTGGGGAGAGCAGTGGAGACCCCTTACCACCCTCACAGCTGCTCCATCAAGAAGACATGAAGGGAACATTTCCTCTGGAAGCTGGTAAAAAATGTGCAGAATGCAGCAACAGACCACAGAGATGAAGCACAAGACCTACCACCACCTGATGCCTTTCAAATGGCCATCACTCCTTACACTTAAAAACTGTTTTCCTGTAACTTTCCATGCTCCATATCATCATTCAGGAGAGTTCATTTGCTTTCAGACTGCTTTACTCCTACTTTAACTACTTGTCCAGTAGGGACTTTTTGGGTAATCAAAACCATTCAGGGCTGCTATTCATCAAGTTGTATGATCTTGTTCATAAAGCACTTGAGCTAGAAGCCCTCTTACTACATTCTCTTTTTTCCTAGAATTTTCTCCTTCTTTCCTTTTCCTAGGACTTAACTACAACATCAAAAACCTCCTAATACTGTTTCTCTGCAGTTATGACCAATTTTAACTAGTTGTTTTTATACCAGGCCTTGTGCTAAATGGCTTTTCTCAGAAGCCCTTATTTCACTCAGTATAAAGTAGCATGTGGCAGATGTAAAGACCAACACAGAACATGATTACTCACACTACACATAACCACACCCAAGGAATTCCTAACCACAAGACACAAATTTCTAGTATCCACAGCATGCATTTAATGGAGGATGAACAGAAAGTTTCCAAATAGAAAACACTTAAACTCATAAAATCCCTGAGTGACAAATAGCTCAAATTTGGAAGACAACCCATGGAAAATATCATACATGCCTGACCTATTCTTGTGCTCTTTCACTGTGACAGAGAGATACTCCAGATATGTTCACAAAATGTTTACTCCATTATAGGTTTCAGAAAACTTTCCTCCAAGAGAGGCAACTAGCCTCACCTGATGGGCACAGGAAAACTGTCTAAAAATTCTTGCTAGTGCCTTAAGGTCTACAGTGAGCAAGCAAGCTAATTGGAGAAATCCCAAAACAGTTTTAACTATTTTGTCAATTTTCACAAAGCAGAAATTGGAACTGTTTTTGCAATTGGAAATGCAGGTTTTATCCTTATCCCAAACCTATCAGTTAAAAATTGATGTGCAAAAGATACTTTACCCAGGTCCTCAAAAAACATTCCCTCAACCCCCAAAGAAAAAAAATTAAGAAAAAAAAAAATCACACAACTCGAAGCAATCCCACAAAATGTCTAAATCTTGCCCTATATGCAAATACCACATTCCTGTATTCTTTACACTAATAGAAAGCTTTTTATGCTTATTGCCCAAACTCCTTCAGCTCATTTTAAACTTTTTCAATGTCTTTTTCCTCTTAAATAAACCTGAAGTTAATCCTATTTGTCCCAATCCTCTGCATCAGTTGATAATCACCACTCTCCTTGAATTACTGTCCCTTCTCAACAACCAGGTATGCATCTACTTCTATTCATTTGCATGAGCACTGTCTTCTGTCTCTTCTCTGCATGCACATTCAATCATACAACTCGGAAAAAAAAATCCTAATCCACACCATAACTAAGAATGCCCAAGGCTGTGTTCCCTGCCAGCTCCAGGCATTCTCTCAGACATCTCACAAGTAAATAATATAACTTACTTTTATGCCAACTCATCTACTTCCATTCAAGACTAACTCCCTTCCACCAAAACCAAGTCTTAGCATGTAACAATCTCTCAGACTTCTAGCAACCAGCAGGAAATCAGAGTTTTTAAACTTTCCTTCCACCTCCAAAAGCTCTCCCTTAATTAACAGATTTGTTACTCTGCACATGACAGACATTTAGATTCCTAACGGAAACAAGCTTTAAACTAGTGTTTCCCTAAATTCTGCCACTGCTTGGATAAGCCTCATCAACTTGTTTGACAAACAATTTTTCATCTCAGGTAGACCTGCAGCATCTTGCATTTTTATGATCTCAGCATCCTTCTCTCTGGCCTAGAACAAAATAGAACAAACCCACCCGCACAGCCTTACCGGGTCACGTCTGCGTGGAATGCTCCTCCAAAGGATGTGTGACTTGCCAGCTGGGCAAAGCCACTAAGGAATGATGTAGACATGTTTCTCTCTCTGCATTATAGGGGATAAAATTACCCCAGCTCAGAGAGGAAAAAACAATCTGTTGTTTCTTCTAGGAGATTGTCCAGAGAAAGAAAACTTCTCTTCAAGCCTTTCCATGCCAAGGCAAACAATCTTTTATTTCTGACACTACTTTTTCACTGATTCCCTTCCAGCTAACCAAGCCAGCTATTTGGTTTTTCTTTCAAAAAGAAGTTACTTTTGAACCCTGTCCTGCAGCTGGCTGAATCAAAATGCTGACTTCAAATGATCAACAGCAGTAGGCTCTGCCTCAGACCATCAGGCTTTCAGGCAAACACCTTCACACCTTGTCCTCCATCAGGAAAAGGTTTGTCCACGCTCTGTCTTATCATGACACAAAGAAACTTCCCATTTACACTAGCTCAGCACCACAACGACTTACACTAAATACCACGGTCTCATTTCTTTGTACTCCACCTTTGTTTCCTTAAATTATATTTTGAACTGGGTCAGCTCCAACAGGTGTATTTGCTTGATCCTACACAAACAATAACATGTAGAGGACTCTCAACTAACAAGGCAGTTGCTAGTCAAAAATGTAAGATATGCAAGCAACTCCCCCCCATTTCTTGCATTTTTAGCAGCTCTAAACAAGTAGCAGAAGGCTGTTGTAGTACTTGGGGCTGCTTCAGAGTGATCAAAGATAAATAATGAGGTTGGCTCTCCATTACCAACTTAATTCCAGTCACTTTAAGTCAGTTTAAGAAATGTCATGGTATTCCCAGACAAAAATAGACTCCTTAGGATCTGACAACATTTCTCCCCTCCTGAAGTGAATTGGAAATAAAGACTCAAATTATTATTGTGATATTAAAAAGATTTCTTTCAGAAGTAGGTATTAATTGAAAGCAATTGAGGTTGAGGTGGGGAGGAGATTGCTGCAACACTGCAATTTTAACAGCATCTCTCCCAGCCACCTGCTTGATTGTAGAACACATCACCCTTGTTTAACAGCCATATGGAATGGGAACTAGGGCAGGGGGAAGGCTCTAATGGCAGGTACCACATATTTTCACAAGGAAACTCCTTCCTGCTTCAACCCACCACTAGTCGTCCTGTATACTTGAACATCCTGAACTACCATCACAGCTCATAAGCAAATGGCTCAGTAAATGGGCACGAGTGAGACACAACCAGTCTGCTTTAAAAGCCAGAGGTTATGGAGGCAGACAAATGTGTGCAACACTTCTCAATCCACTGAGAGAAGGAAGGAAGCAGTCTCAGTGCTCACTGAAAAATGCTGGATGCTTTTTCAGGTTAGTAACCCATCATCTGATTGCTGGCCATTAAAACTGCATTGTCAATCACAGCATCTTATATTGTGGCACCCAAAACTGCACACAGAGCTTCACTCTTAAGCAGAGGAGGAGAATCACCTCTCCCAACTAGTTAGTAATGCTGTGCTTGATGCACCTCAGGATTCACTAAGCTGCTGCAGCTCCTTCTGGACTGTGGTTGCTCCTGGCATTTCCTTAGTTTCCAATAGGCTACACATAGGATCAGTAAATACTGAAAAATAATTACATTACACGTCGCCATACAAGAAATTCCTGACTTTCTCAATAAAATGAGCGCTGGTTCAAGTTTCAGAGAAATGAACTTCAGCTCCAAGGCCAATAACCCCCACACTCAAGAGCTCCTCTAAGTAACATTTCTTAACTCTAAACCAGAAATACTTTGGTAGTATATGAAAAGAAAGTAAGGAAAAAAGTCCAACTTAGTAACACAACTTGATTTCAAGCAGTGTGTAAAACTGAAATAAAAAGGAACAAAGCAAGCTGCAAAGAAGCTGCAGAGTGGACCTGTAAGGCAAATAGTGTTCAGCCTCCAGTAGAAACCTAGGGACAGAAGCAAGAGCCTCTGCCTGACTACAACCAAGTTAAACTACATTTGCCTCCCATAGCCCAGAAAGTGCATCTAGTGCTGCAAAAAATAAAACAGGATTGAGGAGAAGGTAAAAAAGGGAGAGACAAAGAAGCAGAACAAGAGTATTGCAGATGAGGGGAAAAGAGTAAGAGTAGAATTGCACTATGTGGGTTAGAGGAAGGGGGACACACAGGAGAGACAAAAAAGGTAATGCACACAACAGTGCAGAAGTGATATGCTGTGTTCCTTGACGGGAAAGAAACCAAACCAAATTATGAGCCCCATGACAGAGGCTGCAAATAGCCAGAGTGGGACACAATACATGAAGAAACTAGAGTTCCTCCAAAATCCAGGACCTTCTTTCCAGCATTCACTCTGTGGCTAGTACTGTGTGCTTAAGACTTCTTCAACAGGCAGACAGCAGAATCACCTGGCTTTACACTGTACACTCTGCACTGTGATCACAGTCTACATAAAACTTCCATTCTCTAGGTCAAAACTCAAAAAAAACATTACTTTCCATCTTCAGCAGTATCTTGAACAATCAAGCAATATTAAAAATAAAAGTCAGGTAAAAACAACTGCCCTCCAATGTTGTTCCCACTCTAAGTCTTTTGGTCAGTGAGGTGGGGGAAGGATGAAAGGAGAGCGGCAGGGAAGGGGTGAGGACATGTTCCAATGCCCAGCACTACTCAGTTGATGTTTTCTTCTTTCTACCAGCAACTCAAATTCAGCAGACAGAGACAGCTGACACCTGACTGACCCCTGCAAAATGTCCTGGTTTGACACGGACACTTGTTGTTCATTCATTTCCCACCTTCCCTGGAAACACTGCTCCCCTGCTAAGCTTGGATTATGTACCACCCTGCAAACCAGAGCCTAGACTATGGCTTGTCAATAATCTCATGTATCACAGTTTACAGAGTATTGTTCTAAAGGACATATCAAGGCTCTTCAGTTGGCAGCTCTTAACTGATTAAAAAAATCCCTTCTCTAGCAGCAAAAAGTGAACTTCTATGCCATGACATCAGGAATCACTGTAACATTGTCAAAACTGATAAACACTAGGTTTCAAGCAGTTTGTGGGCAACACTTCTTGACCCCTCTAATTGCAACTATGTTCCTCTCCATGCCAGTTCTCTACACAAGACCTGAAAGCATCTTGGCCTCCACACAAATGCTCACCATGGTGAATGGGGAAGAAAAAATAAAAACCCAAGCAATCCTGCACAGTCATTCTTAGCTGCAAGAGGCTGGCTCTTGTTCTAAAGCATTTAATACTTCTAGTAACTCTGACAACACAGAAAATACTTCCTCCATCTTGCCCTGTTAAACTAATCAATAGTTTTCTATAATACAAGAAATAGAGCTTATTGTGCCTTCCTAACTATCGTAAAATGGTAAATTACCATTTATCTGATAAAACTGATTTGAGAAAAATATCTCTTGAGGGATCTTCACAGTTACAAAACCCCTAAAAGCTCTGTATTCTGTATTACTGCTATTAATGGACTTTATTGACTTAATCCTGTCAAAAACATTCAACAGATCAAAACAATGAGTGTGGCAGAGCACAGTGATCATGACACTTCTGACCTCCACCCAGGTATTTCTTCAGCTCTTAAATTAACTTTTGCATACAGAGGGAAAGAGATACAGGAAATATTGAGGTTACAAGTATGTGAATAGAAACTGACTCACCACAGTCCTTTGCTTGTTGGGCAGGAAGACTCTAACAATAGGCTTCTGTGGAGACTTAGGGTTATTCCGTGACATATCAGCAGGGTTTTGATAAACTGAAAGGGATGAAGGTGCTGCAGAAAGGCTAGAGGAGGAAGATGATGCAACTGTGTCTGTTGAAGCTGAACTGGAGACAGAGAAATCAGTTCCATTCCCCATGGATTCCAGTAACTGCTGCTCTCTCTGCTGTAGAGCATCAAGCTTGCTGGTGTACTCTTCATAGGCCTGTGAAGGAACAGCAGCTGTTTTAATCACGTAGAAGCCTCAGACAAAACCAGAAATCTAAATTTGGAACAAACATGAAACAAAGCACGTCCTAAACTAATACAAATTTCCCAGGAATATGAACAAAATGGTCTGATCAAGTTTTTCAGAATACAATGAAGAACATCATGTTAAACCTTCTGAACCAACAAGTAATGCTTTAATAAATTAAATGAAGAAAAAGATCAAAGAAATTATAAGTTACAGTTTCAGAGCACCTGCACTGAAGATTCTAATTCACAACCACTTAAAAAAAGACAAATCTTTAACCAGTATTGCCAGCTGCATTGCTGAATTACTGTACTGCAGATAAATTGATCATTTTGTTGGAATGACAGTTAAATACTTCTAATGCAATAACGAAGAGAAAGCTCAAATCTGCTTTTTATCATCTGTATTTGATGCCTCACCAGCTCAGTGTTCACCATCCTTCACCTCTGGCATTATCCTTTCATACCAAAGAGTATGGAAAACATTTTTCAGCTGGAATACACAACACCATTTGCCCTGTTTCAAAGCCATCCATAAACATGTAAAAGTGATCCTTTGAAAGTTTTTAACATCTTCTCAGCATGTTTATGTAAAACCTGGTTACACAGATCAAGTTTCTTAAACAAACAAACAAAAAAAATCAGTAATATTAAATTTGCCCATTAAATCATTATTCAATGTTGTCAAGTTTAACATTATTGCCAAGATCTATAAAACAAATACCTAATCAGTACATGTATTTCTTTCAAGTGTGTTACCCACAACTTTGTAACAAGAAAAGCAACCTGGGTTTCACACTACAGAAGCATGCCAGTGTTAACTGACATGTTTAGACCTTGTTTAGACCTTTACAGGAAAGAACAGAGATCTTCCAAACCTAACATGTGAGCAGTAGGGAAAGGAATTTTCTACTTTCCTCTATAGCAAGACCAAGATACCAACATACATAAATTCTTCAGTGATATTTTCAAGTATATTTATACAAAAGAAAAACACTTTCTGGTTCTTTTTCAAAAAAACCACTTATTTTACTTGCTTTCCTACTTTTTTGTCTATGACTGTTGCTAATTAAAGTTACAGGAGAACTGAACTGACCAAAAAGCCTACAGCATCTACATGTGGAAAAAGAAAAATTAAGAGAAAAAAACCCCCAACATTTAGTAGTGCAGCCACAAGTACTACATTTTATTAGGAATTTATTTCTCCAGGTTAAATGTGCAGGCTCTTCTAAACCAAACTGCCCTTGCTGTGTAACAGTGGTTCATCCCTCCCTTTTAAGAGAGCTTAGCATCCTCTGAGGATGGACGTATGTTCCAAGTGTGTCATCATTCCCACACTGTTAACAACAAAATGATCATTTGACAGTGAGGATTAAGAAAGAAAAAGCATTTTAAGGAATGGTGGTGAACATCACAGTGGAAAATTCTAAATTTAATGGGTTCCACTTCTAATAAACATACATTAGTTGCAAGAAGCTGAGAACTATTTAATATTTCTTTTAAAAACTGAAGATGTCTAGCATTTGACAAATAGACCCCAAACTCTGAGACTTAAAACCAAAACATTTTCACTCTAACCCAATTGTATTGTCAGAAGTAAATTGAAAGATTACCCAACTATAAATAATGGCATTTTTTGGCTGTGCAGTAACATGTGTCTCTCCTACTTCCAGGATCAACTTTGCATGGAAACTTGAGTAAAAGCTCCATGTGTCAAGAATTATTTTCAGTAAACAAAAATTAGGAAACATAAACTGTTACCATTTCACCAATACTCTTCTAAATACTTACTTCCCTTTCTCATGAACATTGCAAAATATTATTCAAACACACGCAACATTACAGCGCTTCCGGATGCTCGTGGGTTTAGTTCCTTCACAAAATTACACACAACTTTCAAAATACTCAATCCTACAATGTTTACATTGGCAGCTTAATCTGTCACTAATGCAAACTCAAAGTCAAATGATTTATCTTAAGAGAATAAACAATGAGTATGGAAAGCTGGGAGCTGCAGCTGGCTTGGGGTTCGACAACACTGATTTCTGCAAAAAGTTCTGTATTTTTTCTGAGAAGAAAAGCTCTCAAGTACCATACAGTTATTCGGTGTCATAGCAGAAGAGCCCACAGTAAAACAAAGGAAGTAGAAATGCATTGCTAGACTGTAATACATTTTTCTCTTAAAAAAATTAAATTCTTCTTATACAAAAGGAGCTACAGTACATGCAGCAGAAACAGAGTATCTCCAATAAAATTTCATTTCACAAAGGTTAAGTACTTTGGGGAAACAAAGTTTCATCTGACGATTAGCACCAATAGACCTTACAAAGACAACAACACTAAGTCAAGACAGAATTATTCTGTAGAGTTAGATTCAAAGATTGTTACATCAGCAAAGCTGACCTATGGCCAGTATTTCTGGATAAAAAAAAGATCATGTTGCAGATTTGGCCTGTCTACTAAACTGATCTGCAGCAGCACAGCCACCTTAGCAGACAGGCATCAACAGCTCCACAAACCTTGAAGTCAGTCAAGGCCCTCTGGGTCAACTATGAGATTGATTTCTGACAGTGTTTTTCAAAAACAAACTACAAAGATTAAAATTAACAGAATCAACAGCATACAAAAAAAATAAGACAAATATTCAAACAAATTATTAAATCAAGGATTTTAAAGGCATTTCAGATGGAACAGTTTAGGAAACCTAGACTGCAATCCAATCAGTTCACATATTCCCATTAAGAAGTGAGTTACGTTCTACATAAAACTTAACTCCTGCTTAATACAGAATCACAAGAGAAAAAAAGGGTCAGAAGATATGTGCAGAAGTCATCTAGTCCTAACACACATTTAGCACAGAAATTATTTTTAAGGTCAATGAGGTTGCTTAGGGCCTTGCCAAAACAAGCTCTACAAAACATGAGAGATGGAGAGCCCACAAGCTCTGGGCAGCCAGTTCCAGAGCTCAAGGCCCACACTCACGATGAACAATTAATTGTCTCTTATGAAATGAACTTGATGCTCACCAGCTGTGACACTGCCCCCTCCCTGTTTGTTGTGCAGGGCTGGGAAGAGTCTGACCCTCTATTTAGGTTGAAAGAGCCTGCAGACTCCTCCTGAAGCTTCTCTTCCCTATGCTGAACACCACCCCAAAGCAGGCACACAAGTAATGAGTGGATGGATGCCTCTTCATTTGCTGCTGCTGTCCTGAGGGTGGGTCACGGACAGCTCAGATTGCTCCCAACTTGGTGTGAATTTACAAAGTTTCATTTCACAAAGAATATATTTGAAAAGGTGAATATTAGATTAAAATCAGCACAACTTGTCAGTCTACACATTAACTCTATGGCTATCAAAAACAAAACAAAAAGTAAATTTAAATTATATTGCATATCAGTGTATTTGCACATCATGTAATAGCCTCACACATGTAAGAACATCCCTGAGACTTCAGCTCAGTAAAATGCATCAAGTCCTGATAAGCTGCAAAATCCAGCTAAAGCATTACATATAAAGCATGTTTATATTCAATGTGCAGACATGCCAAAATACAACTGCTTTCTTTTTCTGCTGTATATATTCTGCAGTTTTAACTGTTGTATATACTCAGGAGCAGCAGCCTCAAAGTTACTTCTTAAATGTTGCAACCTACTGACAAAATAAAACTGACCTCAGAAGTCAACAGAATTAGAGAGATGTTATGCAGATGTGCCAGAAGAGTTCTGTTGATGAGGACAAAAGATTTTCTCAAAAATACATGTTTTTTTCTTAGATATAATTTATATTATATTTGAAATTTGTTTCCTTGGGCCATGACCAGGCTACACATTCTAGTGAAATCATCTAAGGAAATAAAAAGCAACAAGTTTTTTTTTTTTTAATCTGTGAGAAACCCAAGTAGCAAAATGAGCTCTCCATCTCTCTGCTCCCTACCACATCTGGTTAGAACACCAGTCCAAACTCAACCAGATAACTGTTTTTGCCTGGCTCTCTCCACACACTGCAAGACTAAAAAGCCTAAACTATGGGTTCCTGGTCTTTGAAACTGAGATTGTGTTTCTATTTAAAAGATGTCTGACCTTTTAGGCTGTTGATCAAATGCAAATCCCACTAAGTTAAATGGGAGCTGAAGATAGACAGTAACATACGTCACGATTTCTTCATTTAGTAAGACTCCTAAATCTGTACTTAGTCTAACTTTAGACACTCCAGTTTTGGTCCAACATATTTGAACAGCATCTGTTCAGAGGCTGGTAAAAACCAATCTGAAATTCCCCCAGAGGGCCACCAGGTTTCCCAGTGTCTATATGCAGCGTTAGCGTTTTCCTGGAATCCCACAGTCTGGAACAATCTGAGATTCATCAACAAGATCTATTTTAGACTGTATCTGCATGCTGTTGCAATAAGCATACTTCAGATCAGCAAAGAGGTAATCTTCTTTAATTAACTAATTTGACCTCCTGCATGGATTCTTCAGCTATACAGGAATAAGAAATTAAATCCTCTCCTGACATTCAACAGCCAAACTCTCAAGCTGAGAACAGCAATGCCTCTGAATAAAATACATCAAGGCAAAGACAAAGTCAGGAAAAAAATAAAAATCATGGTAGCTGGGGGCAAACACCTCTACCCCCACGATTCTCATTTCAAATTGCTTCCTAGAGTAGGAGTAAGAAAGAGAATGATTTTTTCAAGACAGTATTAGAAAGCTGACCGAGTTCTAAAACTTATTTTGATACCACTGTACTTCTATATATTTGCATACTGTTTCATTTTGGGTAGAGTCCAAATTAAAAAAAAAACCAAACAAACAAACCAAACCAAACAAACCCCAAAAGATCTGGCAGCTTAGTCTTGGACTGTTAACTGAAGTAACCAACAGGTCCAGAATGCAACCCCACCCCAGACAACAACTGACACACAAATGGACCAAATACTGTTTCAGTTCTCACAGATAAGTGCAGGTAGGTAATACTGTACACAGGACTACAGGGCAAAGAGGACACTCAAGAGTTGGGAAGTTTAAATAGGTAAGGCCTCCCTGAACAGCCATTAACAATCTACAAAGGCTAACAAATCTGATTAAGTCATTTAAGCACGATGCCTCCCTTCTGAGTTTGGGCTGAGTGCTTTTGGCCAGCCTGGGTCTGTGCAACCCATTCCAGTTTGTACACAGCATTTGTTACCAAGGCCTTTACACTCCTTCCCCTAACTCATCCTTTTCAGCAGTATTTTGTTGGTAGAGACAAATAAATATAGATTTTGATGGATGTCCTAAAGAATACAAAACTGCATATTTTAACCATTTTTGCTAAGTGAATCCCAGGTTTTCCCAGTATCATAACAGCAGCCTTCTTTGCAGTAAATATTTCCAATATTTACAATGCTCAGACAAACCCTTAGGAAAAGGGTTTTTCCATGGTGAGTCACAAATGATGTATTTTGGGAAACAGCACTTCAAGGACTGATATAACGCAGTAAGAAATTATGTGGGAAGATGAAAATCATTGATGTTTTTAGCTACTGAGATACAAAGTGCTTCCAAAAAGTGTGGTAAAACCTACCAAGAACTCCTGCAGCCTCTTTACCAGGAGAAAATAAAAATACAATTAGTAATATTTCTATACCTACCGAGTCAAGCAGTTATTTAAAATATTTGGAGCACCTCTCCTATGAAGACAGGGTGAGAGAGCTTGGGTCCTTCAGCTTGGAGAAGGCTCCAGGGAGACCTTACAGCACCTGAAGGGGCCCTACAGGAAAACTGGAAGGCAGCTTTTTACATGGGCATGTAGTCACAGGACAAGAGTGAACAGCTTTAAATTGAAAGAGGGAGTGTTTAGATTGGTTATTAGGAAAGAATTGTGAGGGTGGTGATGCATGGAACAGGTTGTCCAGAGAAAGTGGGGACAACCCATCCCTGTTCTAGGCCAGGCTGGATGGGGCTTTGAGCAAGCTGTTCTACTGAAAGGTTTCCAGCCCACGGCAGGGGCGGGATTGGAAGGTGATGATCTTTAGGGTCACCTCCAACCCAAAGCATTCTGTGGTTTGACAGGGATTTCCAGGGGTCTGTTCAGGCTGACGTCACACACAGTGAATGGGGGAAGCTAAAAGCCAAGATTACATAAGAAGGAAATTTGGCTACAAGGTATTTTTGGATTTTAATACAGTCATTGCTTACTAGATTTATTCTTTCTCCCAGACAGAACAAACAGAAGTTTTTCTTACCATCATATTAGAGAACATTGACAAGATTTCCAAAGCCACCACTAATTATAATGATTAGAAGAAAATGATGTGGTTAATGACAAATATTCTTTTCTTTCTTCTGTACATTTTGCTTCCTCCCCCTGTACCTTAGACACATACTCAGAAGTCTCTCTGCAGCTCTGGTCTCCCTCCTGAGCCCTAATTTTCCTGCCCAGGGAGGACTAAGACAAGCAACTTGCTGCCCTCCAGCTTCACACTACATTTTCCACCCAGGCATGCAGGCTCTGCTCTACTCGACTCTCCCTGCTGCACATTCGCCTGTTTAAGGCCCTCACTGAGGAGTGATGGATCAAGACAAGGAGACGCCCCTAAATCTGAGTATCCCCTCTTGTAGGAATAATAAATACATGCTGAACTCAACACAGCACAAGTCAATCACTTCCAATATTTAAAGAAAAGCATTCCTCTTTCATAGTCAGTTGATGAAACCTGAAATGTTGGCTGCAACAACAGCTGTCAGTTTAAAAGTTCTTTTGACGTAAAATGTCTTGACACCCTCTCCTGAATTTGGGAAAAAAAAAAATAATCTGAGGGGGGTGAAAATTTTGTCTTCACTCTCAGATGAACACAGAAACAAAAGCTGCTATTTCTTGAGCAACTGTAACTAAGGCATAAATTCCTTTTTATTTTTAAATGAAATGTATGTTTTATATTCAATGCACAAATAATTTTACTATGACCTTTGAATGCTCAATTTTCAGAATTATTTTCTTGTTGAATTCTTCACCTTTCTCAAAGGTTCTGCACCCCCCAACCCCTCTTTCACTTTTAACTGAAAGGCAATGTTGTCACCAGGTTCAACCACAACTCCACTTGACAAGTCTTCAGAGGCAGCTGCAACACAGGTCAGGAGCCAGTGTATTGGGTGCTGCAAGTTCTCTGACCATGAGCAGGTAGTGAGAGAAGTGTAAGTAAATTAAAGATGCAAAGCTACGCAGGAGGACAAAAGAACCAAACAAAAGCTATGATGCTGAAACTCTACACACTGGAAGATGGATGGATAGCTGTCAAACTTGTCAGAAGAATAAAAATAGCCATGGTCTTGCAGGAAGGATTACAATAAAATGGGATGTTTACAACTAGTGAAGGCAATATGAGTGAAAGCAGAAGCGTTCATTTGCAGATGCTTACCTAGCATTTAGTTTTGGCTAATTTCAACTTTTGCTAAAAGAAGACAACATGCTTGCTGATAGCAACCTCAAGAGATGATCAAGAGGCAAAACCTACTCTCTTAAGGAATCCCTAAGAGTCAGTCAGGTTTTATGGAAGATGCAAAGAGGTCAGAGCAGAAGGATTTTAAAATCAGCATCAATACAGGCTGAGGGATGAAGGGATTGAGAGCAACCCTGCAGAACAGGTACTGGTGAATAGAAAGTTGGACAAGAGCTGTCAACAACTGGACATGAGCTGGCACTCACAGCCCAGAAAGCCAACCACATCTTGGGGTGCATCAAAAGCAGCATGGCCAGCAGGTCAAGCGAGGTGATGCCTCTCTTGTGAGACCCCACTGGAATGCTGCATCCAGCTCTGGGCTCCCAACATAAGGAGGACACTGACCTCTTGGAGAGGGTACAGAGGAAGGTGACAAAGCTGATGAGAGGGCTGGAGCACCTCTCCTATGGCAACAAGCTGAGAGAGCTGGGGTTGTTCAGCCTGTAACAGTTAAAGGGCCTTTTGAATTTAAAGTGATATATCAGAAAAATGGGGACAGACTTTTTAGCAGGGTCTGCTGTTACAGGACAAGGCCTGACGGTTTTAAACTAAAAGAGGGTAGATCCAGACTAGACATGAGGAAGAAAACTTTTATGATGAGGGTGGTAAAGCACTGACAGGTTGCCAGAGAGGTGGTGGATTCCCCATCCCTGGAAACATTCAAGGCTAGGTTGGATGGGGCTCTGAGCAACCTAATCTAGCTGAAGATGCCCCTGCTCATTTCTGGAGGGGTTAAACTGGACTGCCTTTAATTCTTTCCAACCCATTCTGTGAAGGTAAGGCAACCAAGGGAAGGGTAATGCAGTTCAAGTAAGACTCATACAGATTCTGGGTAAAAGCAGGACTATATTACAGCCAGAAATGAGTTTCACACAAAGCAATAAAAATAGAAACATCAGAAGATGATGGACAGAATCTAAGCTCCATTACCTTCCCACCCGAGCATCTTGGTGAGAGTACACAGAGCACATCGAGACCTAGACACAGACTACAGGTAAGGGCAAAGAGGAGCCCTCCACAGAAGTACAAAGCTTGAGCCCCAGACCCAATATCACACACTAACTCTGTGCATGGCAAGTTTGCTGTTTCTAACATGTCAGACAGGCATCTTTTCATTTGTATCAGAACTACTATGTTTTCTTAGTTCTGAATTTCCTAGAGGCAAATATGTTCTTTCACACTTTATCACAGTACATTTGAAACTTTTTACATATAGCTTTGTCCTTCTATGCTGCAACCAGAGTTTTTCTGGCCCTTTCTCTGACAAGTGATGGAATACAGGAAGTCAAAACATGAGCTCTAGCAGTGACAGGTTAGATTCAGATAAATTGCTGCCAAGTAAATGCTGAGAACAGAAAGCAAGCCCTGTCTCGATCGAGCCAAAATGTGGGAAAGGCACAGAAAGGACACACTAGACAACTGCTGCTGGATTAAAGAAAAAGGTAATCTTGCTTCTAACTGTATCTGGCACTCAGTAATAGATTGCCTTTTTTTTCTTTCACACTTTAGTTCTACCATAGGAAGTCTACACACCAAACAAATTACAGGTCTGCAGCATTTAATCCTGTTCACCTTGATAAATGCATTTGAGGATGATCTAATCTATGCTAGTGACCATCCAAATAAAAAGCTCCTTTCCTCTCTCACACCATTTTCTCTGGCTCACAGCTGCAAACGCTTTCCCTTCCCTAATCTTAACCACAGTTTTGGGGCTCACTGACCTCATCATGGTCAGGTTTAAACTACTACCCAGATGGTAAAGTAATCTAACAAAACCAGGATATTTTCCTTACAGGTTAGTGACTGGTAGTGGCCTCATACTGCAAGTACCTGAACAAAGGAAGCAGAGGAACTGCACAGCAATGAGCTGAGAACAAGCTTTTCATTTCAACCTTGGTGGGCTCTTTCCACAGGACTGTCTCATGGGATAACAACTGCAAAATGCCAGATGATTAGATCATCCTCAACTGCACAATGCCAGACCCTTTCACCCTCCTCCCAATAGCTTGTGGCTCCCTAGTCAGTACCAGCACTACTTGTCCCAAGATGTGTTCATGATCCAGTGGAACTCACTGCAGGAGAGTGCTCACCCTGCTCTGCCTCACTGGGCTGCCCTACCATGCTGAGGAGCCAGAACTGGAGTTTCATCTCAGTGGCACATGGATCCATTGAACTTGCAAATCTGTTTTCAGCTGCATGGTTTGTGGTCACCAACTATTTCAGACTTACTCTTCATGCTGTCATAATCATTTCCCAGTACCTATTTATGACTGCAAATGCTTTTTTCCCTATCAATAACCTACAGTACAAACACAAAGCTTCCAGTAATGGAGCTTGGTTTCAGTTTCAATAAAAGCAAGTGATAAATAGCTGTGGTGACCTAACAACTTCCCTACCTTAAATCCAGACTTCGTATAGACTAAGTTCATTATTATTGTGGTTTGATACACAATCTAACGAAACCCACTTACACGTGGCAATAATAAATCCAGACACATGGAATGAACAAATCTTTGTGAAAACAGAGGTGTGCTTAAATATAGCAGAGTGGATAAAACAGTGATAGCACTGATTCAATACTCCCATTTCATATTAGCAATAAGTGAAGCAACTACCGAGGGCCTCATTTGACCTTAACTGTTAAGGACATAATGTCAACATTTGTATAATTGACCTGGTGCCCTGCTCTGACATACTAAGATAAAAGGCAGAAGTACCTCAAATAATGAGATCTCTATTTTTAATTACCCAGTACCTTTAGGCAGCAATTACAAATAAAAGGACTGCAAAAGAAATCTGGTTGACCTCCAATTACTTCAATACTTGAGAGAAGCACGAAAAGGGCAGATTTGAAGCACATGATGCCCGTTCAATTCCTATGAGAGGTAGCTTCTGCATGTAGCTCTTTAAGCTCTTAATGGTCCTATGTCAATGCAACTCTGTGAATCTGAAGTGATGAAAGTAGTTGGTTTACAAATTGAAAATGTTTTAAAAATTTTACCCCACCCCACAGTTTTATATATTTCTGTAAGAAGTCCCCTTCTACCGATGCAATGTTTTGGTTTATACATGACCATTTTTCAAAGACAGAAAAGGGAAGTCAGCTGCTTGAAAGGCAAAGTTAGTCTTACAAAATGTTTCCCTGTGTATATGTTGGTTTTTAACAGAGCATGACTTTCTCCATTATAAACATATTCTTCTCTCCCCTGGCCCCTAAAAAGAGGCTTGACATTTCTGTTGCACCAACATTATTACACCATACTACTGATTTTCCCCTACTAAATCCCAGGAATCCCATAAAGTCCTTTCTACCTCTTAGAAGGGAGCTCAGTTTGTAATTCCCAAGGAGAATATTCCCTTCTACTACAGGTATACTCAGTTTTAACTTCATATCTTCACATAAGATTAGGATAACACAACATTAATCTAACCACATTTGTTTGAAAATAAACTTACCTCTAAATATATTGATGGTGGATTATGCTCTCCTCCAAATTTATCTAGCAGTGCTTCTATATGTTCTTGTGTCAATTTAATCATCTGTTTGATGTTCCACACCTAGAACAGAAAATTAAAATTTTTAATCATCAAAGGAAGTCTACAGAATCCGTCCTAGAACAAAGCAATCTTTCAATACTTAGTAAAAGAAGTCCATAATAAAAATTTTAATTATCAATAAATGAGTGCAAAAGGCTACTCTGTCCACCCAATGACAGTAACAGTTTGCTTCTGAAATAAACAGAAAAATTTTATTTGGTCTTAAAATTCAGGACCCATTGAATAAACAACTCCTAAGAATGACTCGTTTTTCTTGTTAATCAATCATATTAAGTATTTTCCTTGCAAGACTTAGCAAACCAATTTCTCCAGTACTACAAAATGTAGTGAAGGAGTTTCTCTATTAAACCTTAGCAATGTGTGTTAACAATACTCACAAACCGAGACCTAGAGCTCTAGTTACATGAGAATAGGATGCCTTGATTTTAAAGAGCACCTTCTATGTCTCATCTTCCATATTCAGTCTACCCTACAAGCTACAGACCCTGGGCATGACCTGAAAAATTACCTCCTGTGCACAGAGATGACCTACAGCATTGTACAGTGAAACCATTCATGTTGCTACTCATTCTTCACAACTGGAAAGAGTTCACGTTAGGACCTGGACATTACTGTAGGTGAACAGTATTATAAATCTGAATTGATACCTAAAAAAGGCAGCAAAGCACAAAACTGAACCTTTAAAGCTATACTGATGTAAGAAGCAAGACCAAGCAAAATCAGAAATTTATAGCGAAGGACGAGGGAGGAAGAGAGAAGAATTGCTCCTTCATACATACTGTTATTCAGAAAAAAATTATTCAATCAAGTTTTTAGAGCCAGGATGCTCAAATAGCATCCCCAGGGTGCTTGTTGCAAAGACAGTTTAAAGATTCCTGTCACCTTTTCCAGCTTATCTCTTTTCTACTTCATGGATGATAATATATAATACATAGTCTCAAGGTCAGGTCTCGATGTACAAATTGTGACAATCCACCTTTGCAAAAAAAAATGCAAATAATTTCACATTCTAAAGTAGGCACCAGTAATAGGATGCAATCCAAGATGGATCAAAACAAGTCTTAATATGGAAATTGAGAAGTTCACAAACAAACGCTAAAACACTGAACTTGCACTTTGCACATCACCTTATTTACCCATTCTATTTCTAGATATCAGTTATCTGCTACCAATTTCCTGAAGTAAACTAATGATTGATTCTCTTCTAGCCCAATTTTTGGAACAGATACCAGAACAAAGACTTCATCAAGAAGCTGCAGTTGAGCAAAAATAGTTTGCTCAGGAACAAGCAAGCCAAACTACAAAGAGTGAGAGTGGGGGGATACGAAAGAATGTGCTACTCAAGTATTCCGTATGTAAATTCCCTTGAGGCAATGGTGGGAGTCAACTTGCTTCTCAACTTGCAATCATTTATCAGTGAACCTAGGACTGCCAACCAGCAGCAAAGAGAAGGTTTTCTGTATTTGGTTAGTTTTTCCCAAGATGGCAAGGACTAGTTGTATGCTTGGTGAAAAGAACAAGCATGAATCAACACGTTACCAATTAACCTGTTCAATATAAGGCTGATGATGTTTGCTTACCATGTAATTGGTGACATGCTGTTAACCTGGGCTGCATGTACTAAGAATTCCTGGCAATCTTAGGAATTGTCTCAGGATTACCTTCAGAAATAGGTTCATTAGTACTTAAGGAAATGTCTATTATTTGGTTATTCTGGCAATTTTACCCAGCAAAGGTTTTCCTCATCAAAATGAAAAATTTACTACACTTAACTGCCTGGCAATGAGGAAGGTAAAGAGGGAAGATTCTTACTGACAAAGCAACACAGAATTACAGAAAGATTTGTGGTTGGAAGGGAACTCTTTAGGTCATCTGGTCCAAGCTCCTCCTCAAGCAGGATGCCCAAGACCATGTCCAGATGGTTTTTGAATACCTCCAAGGAGGCAGAGTCCACAGCCTCCCTAAGCTGTGCCAACGTTCAGTCACCCTCACTATAAAAATGTTTCCTGATGTTCAGAAGGAACCTCCTGTGTTTCATTTCGTGTCCACTGCCTCTGCTCCTGTCACTGGGCACTGCTG
This sequence comes from Cettia cetti, assembly GCA_013401135.1. Lineage (NCBI taxonomy): Eukaryota > Metazoa > Chordata > Aves > Passeriformes > Sylviidae > Cettia > Cettia cetti. The sequence continues at coordinate 13,650 of VZUI01007187.1, read as the reverse complement.
AAGACAGCCTGGCTCCATTTTCCATTTGCTCATCATCTTTGTGGCCCTTCACTGGATAGTCTAACCAGCACACCTCTTCCCTCCAGTATAGGCAAGTTTATCTTCCACTGGGGAGCTCTGAAGTGGACACAGTGCTTCAGGTGAGGCCTCACCAGTGCCAAGAAGAATGAGTTCCTGACACATGAGTTTCCAAATACTTTTTTTCAATATCAATAACAAATAACTTCCCCACTCATGTTATTTTCTATTCCGTGTCCATAACCACAACCTTGCTTGTCTCTTCTCTTACAAATTTATTTTTATGTTTTACATACAAATAAATACATAAATAAATACATTTATATATATAATTTATTTATATTTATTTATCAAATAAGTATAACACCACCAGCAACACGCACAATGGAAGCATGCTAATTTGGAAATGTTGGCAAGAGAATCAACTAACCTCCAAAAAGGGCAGAGATCTTCCTGCTAAGTTAGTGTTACGACAAGTGGAACCTGACTAACTTAGGCTGCCAAGCAAAACTGTGGGTGCCCCATCCCTGACAAATGTTCAAGGCTGCACAGGGCTTTGAGCAACCTGGTCTAGTGGAAGGTTCCCTGTCCAAGACAGGGCAGTTGAAGAAGATGGTCTCTAAGGCCCCTTCCAATCTAAACCATTCTGTGATTCTATGATTGATGAAAGAAATTTTAAACTTGCTGCCAGCCTGCAATAAAAATATCTTCACCTGAAGAAGCTGAAATTACAGTTTAATGGAAGACAAAATTTCTCAGAGGAACCGAAAATATTGCCCTGAATTACCTAGTATATATCTGTGCAGTAAACCAAGAGCCTTTGCACAACTGAACCTTACAGGCAAACTTGATATGGATTTCTATAATCTTAGAAAGGCTCCTCATACAGTCAAAAGCACACTGAAGGCAGAAGGAAATTTATCAAAGTCAGCCATAGCAACAAATAATTACTTGTTGCTCACAGAAATGGAAAAGTGCCATATTCATCAAGTCTTCTGACAAGATGAGAACTTTCACAAATCTAGTATTGACTAGCATATCCTAGCCCAAGAACACATATTCTAGCCCAAGAACACATATGCCATAACAAATTTCCAAGCTTCACAATATCCTTTTAAGTGGCAACTTGTACTTCTATTTACTTAGTGCAAATGTACCTTCTGGCTTCCCACATCTGTGAATATACTGAGGCAGTTTTTAGTGGTCCAGAGCCATCGTTAAGCAGCTGGCTTGAGAACGAACCCGTGTGCAGGCATACTGCATCCTACTATGCACAATCTATTGCTGCTTCAATTCAATTGAAGGAACTTAAGTCTTTTCCTCACTGGAACTCAGAACAAGTGACCTCGTGCGAGCCAGAATCTGCTGCTGCCCACCATAGCACCCACAGCTTTTGCCTCACAGAAACTCCACCATCCTTGTTGCATTTTCACAGCCAGCAGAGCCAGCAACTTCAGCCCATCTTTCCTCCTTGCAGGCTTGCTTGTTCAGACAACTCAGCTTAGTATCTGTCATAAGCACAGCCTTACAGACCCTGAGCCAAGATAGAGCCCCACCTCTGCTGTGCAAAACACCCTGAAACAGTAAGTTCTTAAGAGTTACATCTCTGGAGTTCAGCAGCACTCAGATATATGGGTTTCTTTAAACTATTCAAATAAAACCCAAATGTGCAACAATGACCTAGCATTGCCCATAAGCACATACATCCCAGGACAGCAGCAGAGAACTGCCTAACAACAGACACACCAAAAACATGGCATATGGAATCCTTTTATCAATCAGTTCTGGACCAAAGAGCTTGTTTCTACACCACAAAATAAATGCAAGTTTTTAAAGATTTAAGTAATCCCTTTATCCACTCTTTATTCACATCTTTTTAGAAGTAAAAGAAAACTGCCTGAAAGTTATTAAGAAAAGATCTATTTTTTTCTTATTCTTATGAGCACCCCACTATAGTTATGAAACCCACACCTTTAGGAAATGATAAAAATCACAATTTTCAAGTATCTTACAGAAATACAAAAATTGATGCCAGCCTCAGAGACAGTTGCTGGAAATCTTAATGCATTCTGAAGTAAACCTGCAGTGTATCCAGTACTGTGCACATGCAAGTCTGGTCCCTTTCCATAGAAAACAGAATGGGGATTTGAGACACTGTTTAAACTGTAGTTCCATGAAAAAGTAATGAATCCTTTACAACTTGGATAACCATATCATTTTTCCAAAAAAAGCATCAAATAAATGTTTCTGGCCTATCTTGTAACATTAGGTTAAGGTTATTCTCTATCACAAGAGATTAGATTTGATTCTCCTTTTAGTGCTGCTGACACAAGGAAGCTGACGCAGGCTAACATAGACACAGGCAGCCAGACTACTGGAAATATTCCAGATATACTGGAATATATCAACTTGAATCTGCCTATTGTGGATAATTGTCCATTAATTTTGCAAATAAGCGCTCCCTTACAATGCAATAAAGATGATGACCTATTTCAAGCCAGAGGCAAGTCAGATACAGAAGTCTAAGTCCATTCTACTCAGGGAAGACCATGGCTGCACAAATCACAGAATATGTTGAGTTGGAAGGTACCCACAAGGATCATTGAGCTCAACTCCCAGCCCTGCATAAGACCATCCCCAGGAGTCACACCAGGAACCTGTTCCACAGCTCCCCAGGGAGGTGATCACAGCACCAGGCCTGAGAGAGCTCAAGAAGCCTTTGGACAACAATTTCAGGTACACGCAAAGTTAAGCCACAAAGTTATTTTTGCATCCCTTGCTGCCTGTCAAAATGTGCAGTGCCTGAGACATCACAAAGCAAACATATCTTTCATACTTTCTGCACCTGGCATCACTACTCAAATCTTGCAGTGCATCCCAACTCTAAGCTGTATGACTCATACTTGGTAGAAGACACTGAAAGTTCAAACCTATTCCGTAAGAAAAAAACTGCATTATTTGTCCAGGAACAGTATGCCCTGCATTTGGATTATCACACTTAGTGATGACAGAGAATAATCTGATAGAGCTAACAATGAAATTAAAGAATAAACCAATTAAAAAATTAAGCACTTCATTTGGAAACTGCTTTATAAAGAGGACAAAATCATCAATACCTATCCAATATTATTCCAATCAGTCCTTTCAGGCCTCTTTCTTACACAATCAATTCAATTGTTTGGTCCCCTGAGCAAGGATCCACTTTGCCAGAAAACACTTAAGAAAGCTGTCATGTAAGAGACTGTCTTTAGCTGGACTAATATATCAACTAACTTGAAAGTGGGATGTGTGGGTGAAAGACAGGCAAGGACATAGGAATGGGGTTAACACCAGAGCAGCCCACTAAACTATTTGCATGGCAAGATGCAGAATATGTGGGTTTGAGTTCCTATGCTGACAATCACTGTTGCCTCTTTCTTGTACTTTGGTCCCTCCTTCAGGTACTTTCCCCCCACTCATCTTGGTCCTCTTCTTAACTCTAACTAAGCTTGTTTCTCCTTTGCTGGAGGCATGTGCTGGAACGAGCACACAGTGGGATGCAGAGCCTTCTTCCAATACTCCAGGCTATCACTCTCTCCATTTCTCTGTGGAAGCTTCTTGCAAGTTGCACATCCCCTGTTAATTTTTCCACTTTCCCTGCTCTCCTGGCTCTTCATGGTTACCACATTTTCAACAGTGCAGTTAAAGTTTTTATTAAACAAGTGTGACAAATACCAACAGCTGAAAAAATTCACTGAATTGAAAACCAGCTTGCAATGGCTTTCACAAGAGAGTTTACGCAAGTGACATGAAGGTCAACATCAAGCTTGCCTTTCCTAGTTCATATTTCCCAACTTTTTATTAATCTCAGTGAATAATTTTTATCATTTTTATTTATAGGACCTTTAAAATGTCTGAGATAGCCAACAATGGAAAACTATCAAAGTCTACACGTAGACAGTTCAAAATGAGTCAGTAAAATTTACAAACACAGACTAGTAAATAAGTTACAGACAACAATACCTACAGAAGTGACTGCAGCCAAGAGAAAAAGGATCTGTTATCTCTTTTTCCACAAAAACCTATGAATGCATCTCTCTAGACCCATGATGAATGGCCTTAGGGAAGATGCACAAGACTACGTTTAGGAAGGAAAACCCTCAAGAAGAGGTACAACATTATCAGTACCATCCTGTCTGACAACTAGGATCATAACTAGGTCAATTAATACAGTAATGTGATCAGTGAGCATCTGCTGCAAGCACAGCAGTTAATTAAATATTAAAAAGGCTTCAAAACGAAAATCTATTTTCCGTTTAACAGGCAACAATTTTTTATGAAGGAAAGACTGACTCGTAACAAGCAGTCCAGGCTCCAGTTGCATCTGACATTGCTCCTGTTGAACAAAACCATCCCACCAAAACCAAACACCCAACAACTTCCACCTCTCTCCAAAAAAACTAGGAAACATCTAAGTTAAGACTCAAGTATCGAAGTACTATCCTTGAAGAGTTCATAGCAGAAACTATCACTCATTTCTTTGCAAACCACCAGTTACAACTGAGAGTAATCTATGTCTTTCTGCTTTCTTTAATTCTAAACACAAACTCAATTGCTCATCATTCAGCTCTACTCTTAAAGCCAAATAAACAGACTTTCAGTCTGACAGGCCTTTACCCCTTAAGTTGCCTTCTCTTTAACAAAGGAATTCAAACTTCAAATGCTCCTTACATCTTACAAGTGTTTAAAAATAAATTTTTAAATAAATTCAGAAATTGTAAAGGATAAAGCTCAGTGAACATAACCACATAGTTTCTCCATAAGAATAAGCCACCAAGAGCCTCAGGCACTGACTGCTTTGCAGCTCAAACCAGCCAAGATGGTGGGTGCAATTATCATATTGTCCTTGGCTATTTAGCCCTACTCTCTTCCTTACTCTTTCTCCATAACATAAGCCTTTGGCTGAACCCTTCCAGTACGCTAAATAAGTGAAAAATTGTTCTCTTTGTCAAGGTTAGCTTTCTGTCAGTCTACTGTGCTTAAAACAGCTTGGCAAAGGACCCAGGGATCATCTCAGTTGGTGGAAAAGTCACCTTCCCTCTCTATAGCTCACAGTTAGATGGATTCAGGCTACCATGAAGCAGAAGCCTTCCTGTTTAGGTTTCAATTCTCTTTCCTTCTCCCACTTTTTCCATCACCTGCCATCTTTACTGCTTGCTGCTAAGTAGAATATGCCTCCAAGCACTATAAAAAGGAAAGTTAACAAATGTTCTCTACCACAGTAGAATTGCAGCGTGTGGAAAAATAAGAGCTGCTTGTATCCCTCATTTAAATCATTAACCACCATTTGCACAGCTAAATCTTGAATTCCATATTTTCCATGGCTTTTGTGTTGCAGTACTACTAGTCCCTCTTATTCACTTTGATACTAATTCAGCAGTCATGAGGATCACGCACAGACCGAGTTCAGGAACAATTCACTGTATTTACATTCATGAATTCAACAACTTTTCCCTAGACAGTAACAGGTTTAAAAAAAAAATAAAAGAGGAAATAAGCTATCTAGATTTTCCCCATTTGAGAAGGAAATTTTGCTGTAGTCAGGTAACTACCACAGAATCTAAATAACACTAAATCCATGCATCGTTGACATTTAAGAAAGAGTATGATGAAGACACCACTCTGCACACCTTAAGCTGAAAAGTCACATTTGTGATGGAAAGTAAGCAGCCAGCCAGCTAATTACAATAATTGCCTATAAGAAGCAAATGCTCATCCAGCAGAGTTTTTACACAGGTTGGGTGACATTAATTAAAATGACAAAACAAATAAACTCAGTTTCAGCTGAACTACAGAACCTAATTCTTCTCTCTTGTTGCCAGAGTACACAACTAATTAGACTGCACAGACAAGATAATCAGCACCTATTTAAAAGTTCATATTATCAATCCATAAAATAATTTGTTATAAACTTTGCAACATTCCACTGTTAAACTGTTACTACATAGTGGCTACTGTGCATAGTTTCCTACCAACTGATTAGAAAGTGTAAAAAGACAGCTGGAACTGTTGGTCAAGTACAAATACCATTTCTAAACTGCTTGTTTAGAAATAGCTGTGATCCAATAAAGAAATTAAGGTATCCTATTTTTAGCACAAACAGATCTCAAAAGCTGAAATAGAGCAAATGCACTTTTTTCTTTTTATTTTTAAAACACAAGTAATGTGCTCCTAGTCAAGGGAAACAGTCAAATAGGAACTGCCACAGAAACCACATTCTCCTAAACAGCATTCTATATTCTACTCAGCAGACGACCCTGCCTTAGCAACCCTAGTACCACCTTGGAAAATGAAGTCATTGAAAAGGCAGAACTGGCTCCTTGCCACCCATTGTAGAATTAGGAGAGTTTAAAAAAATTACACTAACTACTTAACCTAGAATCTGGAAAAAGTTACAACAATTCCAATGATTTACATAGGCTTAAAAATGTCACAAGAGACAGTACAAACTGTATTTTAGGAGAATTACAGAATGATTAAAGAGGTCTTTTCTGAAAGCTACCTCAGATGATACCAAAGACTCACATTTGAATCTACATTACTTAAACCGATTATAGAGAATATTTGACCTATTAAGTTTAATGAATAAATTTTCAAAACCAGATCAAAGATTGAGGCCCCAATATACAATCATCCAGTTCCAAACATCTAGATACTACCAACTTCTTAGTCATAATGATGTATTTATTTCAGGTTGATTTTATAGTGCTTTTCAAACATCATTAGTGAATAACTTGTACTAGAGAGAGAAAAACTAGACACACCATTCTGACTCCAGAAATGTCTACCTTCAAAACAAACCCTTTACCTGAAATAAAAGGAAGAAAAAATTAAGTTACTGCGTCTGTGCTCCAAATGTCAGAAAATGTTGCCTGAACACAACATATCTCATTTGGAGAGTATTAATTACTTAGCAGTGCATTTAACAACAGCTTTACTAATAATGATACTGTTTAAGAGGCCTCACTGTTTAACAGATCAAGACATTAAAGCTGGTATCTGCCTTTCAAGGGTAAAAAAAAATTCCTAGCCACTTAGTTACGCAACACATTTTAAAACTAAGTTCAATCGTTCATTAACAACCTTTTCTGCTGGTCTCCCAGAAGAAAGATTTTAAACAAAGTTGGTATGTTTCATGCAGAAATTGAATTGCCCTTTTATGCTAAGCTTTGTGCAGGTATACTGCATGAACCCACAAAAATATTTCACTCGATCAGACCCTTAGAAAAATAAAAGTGCCCTTCAGTGCTCAAACACACTCAATACAGTCTCCTGAATTTATACAAGATAGTGTGGAAAATTCATTTGATACTGAGCACTATATCTGGCACGGCACAACAAACTCCACGAGAGGTTCTGTTTTCTGGTTTTAAATGCTCCTGTTGGTTGGGGAGCGTCATGGTGGGATGGAAACTGGCAGCACTGCTCCCTCAAAACTCCTGCCTGGACTGGCAGCACCTTCAGTCAAAGAGAAGGGTTACAAATTAGACTTTTGCCTGTTTTACTTTTTTTTGCTAGAGTCCACATTCCTAAAACATCACCAGAAAGAGAATAAAGAAAGACATCGCTGCCGCTCCTTCAAAACTCACAAATGCTACAAAGATATAACAAACCAAACACTTGCAGCAAGGGGCATAAGCAGGAGAAAAAAAAGAAAAAGCATGCAGTTCTGCACCAACCAGCCTTCTCTAGCACTGGCCACAGAAGGGAGAACCAGTTGAATGAATACGTATTTCAACGTTTTAGAAAGAAGCTGTGCACAGGAGGGAGGATTAGGAGGATTCCATTGTATGCCCCAAAAACTCAAGAGCAACTGGAATAAAAAAGCTGAAGCAAAGGAACATGTATATTGCATGCTGACTTCTGTATCCTGCACTAGCTGTGAGAAAGTAGCTGTGTTCACACACAGATGTGTGAACGATTGAAAACGATGAAAACCATCTCACACCTCACAAAACGAAATTCTGTACCCAGAACTCTCACGTGGTCAAGGCTGTTGGAAATGTACACTTGCTACACAAGAAGCTCACAGACACCTTCAGAACATCCCTGGCACACTGGCAAAGCTATGGCATGCAATCCTATTTCTGTAAAAGGCGTGCTCAGAAGGGCTCCAGAGAGACCAAGGAAGATTGTTACAACCTGGCAGGGGAAAGCTCGACACCATGAAGTCTAAGGTGTCAGGACCTAAACCTGGCAAGTCCAGCTAAGGAAATCTCACCTGAGCACAACTTCACATTCAAATATAAAAAAAATAAGGCTCCAATGGAGTTTTATGGGACAAAGATTATCTATAATAACTAAACAGAAAAGGGGGACATGCACACCATACTACCACTATTCCCCTAACCACACTCCTTTAGTGCCCAACTTGACAAGTAGTTTGGAGCTCACTGGGAGATGCCATTCATCAAGTTTGCAGAAAACTAACCCAGCAAAAGCAATGCTGATTTTCTTCAGTATCAGCAAGTGGAGTCAATTCAGGACAGGACCTGTGTGGCACCAAGCGGGCACAAGGGAGCAGATCTGGCTGAGAGGTGTGATGTGGGCACAGCAAAGGGCAAAACCTCCAGCCCTGGGTGTCAGAGCACCACTTGATTGACTCGGCTCTCTAACTGCATGACAGGGAGCAGCAGACACCATAGGGACTACAATTATGACAGGGCATTTCTGATGCATTGTACATTTCGCCACCCTTCAAAGGCCAGTGGTTCAAACTGAAAATAAATCCTACACCTCGGCAAAACCCCCTTCCATTAAACCTGAAACACCTTCCTTGGAAGGCTGGACTGGGAGAGAACTAGCAATTCCATGATCAATCAAAACCTTCTTTTGTTCCCCTTTTAAGTACAAATAAAATCAGGTTTCTTTCTAAATCAAATTCCCTCCAAAATATTTCACACATTCAGATTTTTTGACAGATATATCAATTAATTAATCTGAGCTACAGATTTGTTTACAAAGTGGAATACTGCCTTAAGGAAAATTTGGAGGTTATCAGTTTATGTTAAAAGATAGCTGCCATCAAAAAATATCTGCACTAAAAAACCCAACTGAACAAAAAACACAGCCAAAACCCAAAATGCATTTGGTCTACAGTATTTTTAACTTCATGCAACAAAAGAGTTGTCATTCCTGGCTAAACAAGTGTCAAGAAGGGTATCATTAGAACAGCTTTAAAAATAAGAGTTCTTTGAGTTTAACAACTACAACAAAATACAAATGGGAATTAAGAAGCAAGACCATACATCAGGAAAAAAAAAAATCAGTACTGAACATTTTGTACCCAACCAGTTTGTGGATATCCACAGAGATAAGAAACAAGCTTCCCAAGACATCACAACTTTCCAGAAGGAGCCACCACTCTATTAAGCAAGTTTTGTGTAATCAAACAAGCTACCACAGCACAGAGCTGTTAATCCTATTCCCTTTTGGGAAAAGCATCATAAGCAGAAATCTCTACTATCCCCACTAAACCTAAGTATTTCAAGGTTGTATTCTAAGGTTCGATCCACCTTGCCAGAAATAAATCATAAAAACCCTAAGGAAAAAAAAAAAAAAAAAGATGAGAGGTTACCAAAGTCATTGTCTTTTTTTTTACACCTGGATCAATTTCCCCCCATCACTCCAGACATATGTTTGCCTGTTGAGGTGACAGTCTATTAATGAACAGCTTTCAAGTAAGTTCAGAAAGTCTGTCTTCATGCTTCACTATTCCTAGTCATAAAGAAAAACATCTCATAGTAACATGGAACCATCTCCTCTGCTACCACTTAAACTCACTACTTCTGGCACTAATCACCACAAGCCTGGCAAAGGAGTTATTTGCATTCTTCTTTGCATCAGACTTGACAATTTCCATTTCTTTTTTGAACAACTTCAGATATTACTGAATCTTTCTCCAAAGCTCTGACCTTCCAGACTCTACACCGCTGCTAGTACTCTGCTCTAGGCTTCCCTCAGCCAGACCATGCATTTCTCAACACTGTGACCCAAAGTCAGACAGTATTCAGCCATGGCCTTTCCCATGCTATGTAAAAGAAACAATTATTTCACTTATCTTTTGAGATATACTACTGCAGAACATTAGCTACAAGATGCTTCACATCCAGCTCCACTTAAACTTGTCCTCACAATTAAATAGGATGTCGTTCACAGGCTTATGAAGTTAGCTCAATCACTGAATACAAATGCAAGGAAATGTAACTGAGATTGAACATAAAATGTATTCCCAAAACTACAAAAGCAATGAATTAAAAAAACACTCATATGGTTTCAAGTTTTTAAAATAAGTAGCATGTTTAATAGCAAGCACTTTAGAGGAACAGATACTCTAAAGGAAAGTTGTTCTAATAACCAGCACCATAGGTTCCCTGAATGTTACTACAACAAAATCAACCCCATGTTTACTTCATGTACCTACATTACAAGAACCCATCATTACTTCATATTGTGAGGTTAGAGGTGCCTTTTCATTCTGTCTTCATTTTATGTATCTTTTCATCCATTCTCCATTTTACTCTTAAATCTGTTTCATAGGATTAAGGTTTCTAAATTTATAACTAATATTCATCTAGGATAAATTCCAGCTTTGCTGCCTAAAAAACGACCATCCAGCAGCTCAGGCCCTCACTTCACAGCCTTCAAAGTAATTTTTGTCATACAAACAGCAGTTTAGGGCACAAAGCTCCGAGTACAGAAAATCCCATTTGAGTTATTTAATATTGGTGTAAACAATCTCTAGCAACAAGAGCAGAACCTTTCCTCCCAGCTGTCACACACTCCTTACTATATCAACAACTCTGTAATGCTCTGAAAGCCTTCCATCCAAACAATCTCTTGTCCCGAGAATTTATGCTGGGGAAGAAGCCAACCTCTGTGCCTGCGGACACCAGCTCACATGCGAGGCCTCCCAGCACCGGCAACCAAACAGGGAGTGCAAGAGGAGCAAATATCTTCTAAATGCACTTGCCCCTACCCTTTCCAAATCCTTCTGTCTCCAAGAAGTAGCCATTTCTTGTATCTTTTCTATGACTGCATGGACAACTACCCTTACCAAATCTGAATTTTAGTACAGGGAAAAAAGATATAGCTATTATTATATTATTTATTAGAAGAGTTACAATACTCATTATTAGAAGATTTATAGTAACAGCACTTAGGCTACCAAAGCAACTTTTAAAGGCAGAAAATCGCTATTTGATTAAGAACTGGTCATGAGTTGAACAATATGACTTAAAATTGTTTTTCAAAGCCCCAACCCCTGAGAATTCATAAGGGACAGTGATGTAGCTGTAAGCAACACAATTACCATCTCAATACAGAACATCTCATTTACCAGAGGGTTCTAACATACAAGTGTCTGTTGTGAAGTCGACTTCAACATCTGCCAAAATTCTTCTTGACTGCTCCCCTTTTAAAAGCAGAAACTGAGTGCAGGACTGAAGGTCTGCCTTCTGGAAATCAGGACTGCATTTCCCTGCAGACTATAGCAACTGAAACCTTTTCAGGTTCACCTTAAATAAGTAAGGTCATGCTCCTTAACAGGCTTCCACAGCAAGGTTACTTTTAAAACCTAGATTTACCTAGTCTTGAAGCAATGAAACAAAACACTAGAACGTGCACTTATATTACAGCCATGAGTCAGTTACAAGCACCTCAGTATTTTTCTGACTTATGTCACTTTGAACTTGCATTACACTTTAGGTTGCCTGTTTTAGCATTAAGGATAGTTTCCATTTTAACTGCATCAGCAATTTTTTGGGCTTGAACTTCATTAAGGTACAGGTTTAGGTGAAGTAATAGGTGTACTTATACAGTAAACAAAACTTAATTACCTACAACTTGAGGAAGAACTAGCTAACTACAGAACGAAGCCACATCAGAAAATAAAAACTTAAAAATCAGCTCTGCCTTGAGACCCCTGTGTTTCAGTATTTCCAATGTAGAAGAAGTTTGCTTTTAAAGAATACAAGACTATCCTCCACACACTCCCTAAATACTTATACCCATACCGACAACATATCAACCTTTCTGCTCAGCAGGGGCTCCACACGCTGGACCACTCGTCTGTCTGCCTCATCCAGGGAAGATATTCAGGATGGAAGCACAAGCAGCCACACTATGTCATCTACCATTTGGAGTTAAATCAAATGACTGACAGTCTAAAACATTTTTCACGTTCAAGCGACTTAGAGCACTTTCACAAACATCCCCATCAGTATGAAAATTCTTGCCTCCTGCCACTACTTTTTGCTCTCTTCTCTCTTATACTTCAGTTTAAGCAGGTCAGCTGTATTGATGTTACTGTTTCAAGGTCCAGTTATTGGATTAACTCCATAGTTTTGGTTTTTTTTTAATGATGGAAATAACTGAGAAATTCAGAAGCTTTTTAACCTCACTTTGCTGCTAAAAGCGTGCCTTTGTTAAACCCCACTCTTCAGGTGTTTGGGTTTCTCAACCAGCTGAGAGTTTCTCCTTACTCAGGGAAGTTCAGACTGGACTGGCATTACTCAAGGTGTTTAATCACCATGCTGGGTAGGTGTAAAATAGATGTGTACTGCCGAGTCTTGCCTACCTTCAGCAAGTAAGTAAATCAAGAACTCTTCTAAGATGAGGGAATCAAACTCATGTCTTGCAAACATCCATAGGGATGGACTCTTTCCCTATTTCTCCTTTCTGGCCATTTACCCAGCATGAGCTCCAGCACTTCTAAAATTTCTCAACTCACGAATTTCACTATAATCCAGTATACTATTAATAGATAAAGTGGATACAACCCCAGTCTTTGGGGAGTCGGGAATCAAACTGGTCCCCTCTGAGAGCGGCTGCTCCAAGCCAGCTCATTTTCCCTGCTGGAGGCTGGAAAGGAGAGGCTCCCAGGTGGGCTCTGGCAGGGCCACAAGGCTGCTCAGAGATGAGAGGTCTCGTACCAACTGCACAGACACACCAGGGAAAGCTGAGCTGAAACACTCTCCAGCCGGTAACGTTGAGAACAAAACAGCAGAGCTTCTGGCATCTGTATTTACCTCCAGAACAGACTCGAGGCATGGCATCTGGCAGGCTGGTCTGCCTCGGATGCCTACAGTGAATCTGCGAAGCACCTTGTGTTGTTACCGCACAGTTTATTCCCCGTTCCGAAAACATTTCAGAACTGTTCGCAACTCACACTTCAGCCCCAGCAAAACAGGTAGTACCGCTCGCTCCCTGGGATTGGGAAGCTAAGTAATAAGCCCCAAAACCACAGGAAGTATGTAAGAAAGACACCAAGCATAGGCCTGACATCCTCACTGCCTCCACGGTGCCCTATCCGTTAACATTTTCAGTAAGACGCTTTGCGCAAAAAACGTCCACAAAAGGCACGTCCACAAAGCGAACCGAACCCAACCTCGGCTTAGAAATACATTTCGAGTGCTTCAAAACCATCGGGGGAAACCGATGGCAACCCCCCACAGAACACCTTCGCCGGACACGGCACCCGCGGCCGCAGAGGCGCCGAGCCGGGCTTCTCCGCCAGCCGGCCGGGACCCGCACCCTCCCCACCGCGGCCCCCGCTCCCTGCCCCCGCCGGCACGGGCCGCCCCCGGCACGGCC